>CAJHUC010000326.1:0-248337 GCA_905146915.1 Ostreobium quekettii | reverse complement strand
CAACTACAAGCGGCCATCGAGCAAGTGCTGAGCGACAGGTGGAACCAGCTGGCGCGACATGTGGAGGTGCAACAAAACGAGATAAACCAACGAATCCAAAACCAGCTGGACGAGGCAATAGCAGCTGCCGCATCACTGGCCGATGCCAGGACACAACCGCAGCCAGAGCGGCCGGCCCTGCTGACCGTCAAGCCAACCAAACCACCAACATACGAAGGCGCGCGTCAGGGAACCTTCACACAATGGGCATTTCAAGTCAGACAATATCTACGCCTGATGCACGTCCAAGACGAGGCGTACTGCGTGGAGTTTGCGGCCAGTCAGTTCCAAGGAGCAGCTGCCCTGTGGTGGCAAAACCTAGTAGAAGCACATGGAGTGGGAGCAGTCCAAACGTGGCAAGACTTTGTTCAAGCAGCTAAGGAACAGTTCGGGGTGACCAACGACCGGCAGAAGGCAGGTGACGAGCTGGCAAGGCTCGTCCAGAAGACTAGTGTAGAAGACTACACTGGGAAGTTTATGGATCTCAAGACACGCATCAAGGGAATCAGTGACGACGAGTGCCTCGACAGATTCAAGCGCGGGTTAAAAGCAGCGGTACGGCTGGACGTCGAAAGAGCCAACCCGTAGAACCTTCAACAAGCAATGAGTCATGCGCTGCGGGTGGATGACATCCTCTTTAGATTTAACGGGACCACAAGAAGCCAAGTCGGCGCACCAGTACAATGGCCCATAGCTCGACCCGTGCCTCGAGCTGGACCCACGCCAATGGAGGTGGATAACATATAAAAGGGACGACCCCAAGAGATCCAGTGCCACCGCTGCAGGGGTTATGGGCACATGGCAAAGAATTGCACCATGAAATGGCGACCAGGCGAACACACTGTGGCACCGAGAGATGACAAACGTCATGGTGGCGAGAGGCGTCACACCGTGACGAATTTGGAATTTGCTGAAGCCGAGACACTAGACGAAAACTACTGCGGTAACATCAGCAACCAAACAAAGGTTACAATAATGCTGCCGTGTTTTAAAGTCAAGATACAAGGAAGACCAGGGCTCGCTTTGATTGACACTGAGGCGACTATGAACTTCGTCAACCGCGCCTTCCTCGAGGAGTTGCCAGGCGCAGGAAAGGTGGAGGACTCAACAACAATCTGCCTGGCGGACGGAATGACTCGAGGTAGGTGCCCAGTGCAAAAAGGCCTCACAGTCGAGCTGGGCCCCTCTGTCACCAAGGTGGAGGCCACTGAAATGAATCTGTGCTATTTCGATGCCATCCTGGGCATCCCGTGGCTGCTCGAGGCCCGACCAAGATTTGACTGGGATGAGCACGCCCTTGTTATGGATGACGAAAGGGTGTGGCCCGTCCACCGTGTGCCTCGGGAAAAGCTACCTGATGACCTCGCACAGGCCGAGAGCGAAGAAACGCTGAGCAAGGAGAAGGCTATGCCGAAGCTGAGGCTGAAGACGTCGCTCCGTTGGAAGACATCGCACCCGAACAGCTGGAGGTGACATTCGACCCAACCGAATGGCTGAAGCGGTGCGTCCGGCAGCAAATAAGTTTGAAAGGTGACCACAGCCACCCCGAGGGGGAACCGTGCAACGAGGACCGCTACAAGGACACCGGCAAAAAAGGAGCAGAACAGGAAGAGAGCTGCGGCGAAGCCAACGCTGCGCCATCACCCCAAGGAAACAAAGGCGTCAGCACGGTCGCTGAGGGTCAGACCGGCAACGTCTACAACGCTGGTGATGACCAAGGTGTGATGTATGGAGCTGACAACTGGGATGGTTCCAAGGCGCAAGACAAGGGGGACCAAGACGGCAAAGTCGTCACTAACTGTGCGGACGTCAAGGTGGCGACGGAGGACGCCGAGGTAAAGATGACGACTCCGCATGGTGCAGCCGACCAGCTGGACGAGGACGGCATCCCCAATGGCAGCTTCACGAGCATTACGGCCAGGGCGCCGGGCATCAAGACAAGAGCTGTACCACGAGGAAACGCGCCCGCCACGAAAACGGTACAGGGCCAGACGGTGAAGCGGCGTGCAAGGAGACGCCTCAGGAAGCATATTACGGTGGTCATGCGGCGGTTCGACGCGATGGATCAAAAGACGTCAACAGGCGGTCAAGGCATCAACTGCGAACCAGCGCCGCCTGACCCGTTAGACGAAAGGACGGTGATAGAAATATGCACGGCAAAGGATGCCGCGCTTCCCAGAGACAAGGTACGACGAAGTGGAAGGGTCCTGAAAGTTATGGATATATATATAGGGCTGGCGGGAGTGTTGGCTACTGCCCTTCTGCTGCCCGCCATCCTCTACCACACCGAGCCCGCAGCCTGCCGTCCTGCTGCTCCCGTCCAAGACGAGATGGCGCCCGAAGTTGAGAGCTGGAGCGAAATCTACCAGCGCATCCATGGGTGCAATATGGCAGAGCAGTTGCGTCGCCACAGGGAGCTGGTGAACCGGCCACGCCCCGACAGCCCAGTAAGCTGGGGTTCTTATGATGTCTCCGACAACGACGAGGAGCTGGACGTCGCCAAGGATGTTCCGCCCATGACAAGGGGGCGCGGCTGGGCGGCGGCGGCCAGCGACGAGTCAGGCGCCGCCGCTCTGGGTCAGCCTGAGTGCCAATCCGCGGCGAGGCCCAAGAAACGAGGGTTGGAGCCGCGCGACTCGTGGAGCGTCACGTGGACGCGGTCACCGGCAAGCAAGCGGCTGCGATGGGTGGCGGGAGGCTGCGACAATGACGACCCGTGGCGCGACGTCATCCAGCCCTATTGGGGGGGTGACTGGACCCAACATCAAGGGGGACGCTGGTGGACAAGCGCAGAACAGGAGGACGAGGCACAGGGCGAGCGGATGACGACGCCCGAAGGTTACCGATGGCCCGTTCGGGTTCAGCCTGTCTGGGGCGGAAGCTGGGCCTGAGCCGGGAACCGCACGAGAGGGACGACCCGCGGCGTACCACCCCATCCAGCCTGCCAGACCGTCCACGGACAGGGAGCACTCACGAGGACGCTTCGTAGCAGGGGGGGAAGGGTGTGAGGGCAGCCGTTTGAGGGCTTGTACAATATGGGAACATCACTGTACAATAGTATGGGTAGTCATTGTACCATAGTTTCTGAGCCGCGCCAAACGGGCACGGGTTGTACAATAGATATTTAATAGACGGAACGGGGTGTGAGATGCACACCAAGCTGGGTACTGTTCGGGGTCAAGGCGCGTGGGACAGACCCACGGGGTGCGCAGCTAAGTTTGGGTAAGAATGACGCTGGGATTAGTCAGGGCGACTCACGGGACAAACGGGTTCACGGGAGGGGTTTGAATTCAAACATCTGAACATTACAAAGTTGCCAATCTGGCATGTGCCGGTTGGGCTGCCTAACCCCACTCTTGGGCGGTTATTTAAAGCCGTCCAAGGTGAACATTGTAATCCAAGTTTGTTGCGGTTCTGTGCCTTTGTCTCCGCGCTCAAACCTGAGCTGCTGCCCGACCAAAATCGCCGAGCAATCTGCCTCCGGCAGTTTGCCCCTTACATGCCCCCTCCTCAGCAATTACCTATGAGTTTCTTTGCATGGGGTATGGACCGAATGGAGCTGATGAGATGCCAGGGCGCCCTACACAGCGTCCCACCTCGCTCCTCAGGAGCGTCCTTGGGCCATCCTCCCAAAGTGGCTGACTGCGCTCTGACTGGAATCCAGCCAGAGGAAAGGGTGCGCCCATTCCCAGATGGTCCCATTCTCTGGTTGGCGTGGGTGACTTTTGCCACGGGTCCCAACCCCAGAAACCGACTTGTGTGAGATCAGAGTGGTGGAGGTCGCCAGGGGCATTTTCAACAGGGAAATTCAGGTCCTTTGCCAAGGTGGCACATTTGCAAAGTGGGCTGTTGACCTGGAAGTTTTTGCTTCTGAGTCACTCATGACAAAGACATTCGGTGCAATGCTCCTGCCAAGACAAGGCTAGCGTGCAGCAGTGCACGCGACCCACTCTTTGCACAGCCATGCCCATCGGAGCTGCTGCCCAAGCTGCACACGATCCACACAAGAAGTTCATCGGCTGTACCCCATTCATACCTTGGTCATGCTGCCATCGACTCCTGGGGAGGCAACAACCCACATATCATTTGCCCTCTGGGAGAGGCTGGCCATACAGTGCCAAAGAATGAGAATTGCCAGAGTAGAATCACACATGTGGACATGCTGGGAGTGCAATGAGCTACTACTAAGTTCTGTAATCTTGACAGCCTGCGTGGCTGACATGGCCAGCGATTTTGTGAGGAAGGACGATGCCATTTGTGAAATGATCGACAGCTGAGACTTGTGAAACACTTTCCCCATCAGTCAAGAATTTCTGTGCTCATGTCCTCAACATGTTTTGGCCCTAGCAATATTGATGGGGCCATCGGACAGTGACCGAACATTTGGATTTTTGGTGCGACATGAGCTTGACTGGCCCCCAGCAACCCTTCGGAAGCAGATGTGCATTGTACAGACAAGCAGAGGATATCTGGACTGGTGAATCAGCACTCTTATGTCTGGGATCAACAGCTGCGTATGTAAGCTCTCACCTGTAGGCCCTGGAGACACAGGCGGGCCCACTTGCACATCCACAGCTCCGCATTCATTGTCAAAAGATTATTACAGATGGTGGCAGTGGGGCCGCAAAATGTGCAAGCTGAGGTGAACAACACCTAACCGCAGTGTGAAGGCTCAATGCTTTGTTGGTTGGCACTCACTTATCAGGGGACAGGTTGAGCTGGTACCATTTACAAAACACCAGCAGCCTTACCCAATGTATGCCAGCACCACTTCATCCCATGATGTTTCTGTGCAAAGTCACACACGTTGGCGATGAACACTTGTTCTAATCGACAGGTTGTTGTCATGACCACTGTTTCTGCCATGCTCACAAGCTAAAAGCAAACTTGACCAAACCAACGCAGCACTTCAAAGCCTCGCTGATTGTTGCTTGTCCCTTGGACCCAATAATGTGGAGCCCACCGTGCTTGCACGATGGAGGAGCCAATGCAGTGCACGGAGGAGTTGCACCAGGCAGATCCCATGGCATTGGGCTGAGGGCCACAGCTATCATGAGAAAATGCACTACCAATTGGTGGGTCATCTTGAACGTGTAACATACTCAGCATTCTATAACCCTGGCCTGCCCCGCACACCTTGAGAAGAACTTGCCATGCTACTGTGAGGAAAATACCCAGCAGCAACAGGACTACTGAGCACACCTGAAGATGGCTCCACAGTTTTTCATGGACCTCTTCTGATTGCATCTTTTTCTTGAGGAATTCCTCCCGTGTTTCAAGCTCCGATATCATAGCCCAAACCGACGAAAGAGACAAAACCATCAAATACCAGAACATTACCAAATGCTGGCATTTCGCCGGCGGCCCCTCCAGCCTGGGCTCACTTTGGTGGACCACGTGCTTGCCTTGCAGCAGCAACCAAAAAAAACTATTCATTAAGTCCCATTCAGGAAACCCATTCCATGAGCGGAGTACTTCAAAGACAGCTTGGCAATGTTTCACAGATTCGTCGTAGGGAAAGAGTACCGCGGCTCTGATTCCCAGAAGCGGCATTTGCACTGTGAGCGGCAGGGGTGTGCCTACGCTGGGCAAACATATCCATATAACGAGCGAAATCCAATAAAGAAAACCAAGTGGGTAACTGTCAAAGCGTTCCGGGCCCCCATGCGCCCTCACTGCAAACAATAGCCACAAGCACCACCCCACAAGCACCAGCACTACACCCCGTCCCCAGTTGTCTGTCTCCACCCAGTCCCCGGGTGCTCTGCTGCTCATCGAGGCCCGCAGTTTGGGCACCCCTCGCCACAGCACGAACAGCGCCTCCGCGCCACAGGACAGAGCCCCTCGTATCCACAGCCATCTGTTCTTGCCCTTCCAGAACATCACGGCGGCAATGGCCGCACGCAGCAGCAGCGCAACCGGCCATGTCTGAAACCTGCCGAGCATCAAGCCGCGCTCGTACTCCCTCTCCAGTCTGCTGTCGCGAAACTCCAAACCCCAGGCCTGCCAGACCGACATCGGCATCGCGACGGGCCCAAAAGTCGACCGTTGAACAGCGTACGCCCGCGCTGATCCCTTGACGCCAGGTGCAGACGCCGGCGGTGGCCACACGCAACGAAGAGCGTGGGTGGGACCTGCTTGCTGGGTGGGCGGGCTTGTGATGTGAAAGGACTACGCAGTACTTTAGCAACCCGCAACCAGGGGCGTTTACAAAATTCCGTTGTAACGACAAAATTAACGGCAGGGCAGCCCCGCCGTTGTGCAGTACTTTACTCCGGCGCTTGGTTCCCGCTGGACGTGACAAAACAGTACTTTGGCAACGCTGTTGTTGCAGCGTGATGTGACAAGGCGGCGCCACCCAATCCGGCGACCCGGATCCGGCGGGCCGCACACGAAATAATATTACTGCCTGCACCAAATCGGTGACTGCTTGCACCAAGTCACGTGACACTTTGTCCTAAGCTCAATTTTAGGGTTAGGTTTAGTTTCAGGGTGAGTTTCAGGGTTAGGGTTAGGGTTAGGACAGGTTTAGGTTTAGGTTTCAGGTTAGGTTAGGTTAGTTTGGACGGAGTTGGGCATGATGTGCAGGTGACTTGGTGCAAGAAGTCACCGATTTGGTGCAGCCAGTAATCTTATGCCGCCGCGCACCGTCGCCCTCTCAGAAGCGATTGCCCGGGCGCCGCACCGATAAAACGAGCCCACCGACCACATGCCGCACACGAGGGTCAACGGCCCAGTTGTTCGACACGTGCTTCCAAAACCACGCGACAGCGATGGCCAGCTGCGAGCACAGCGCCGCCGGCCATTCATGGAACTTGCTGAGCATCCCGCCACGCCCGAACTCCCTGTCCAGTCTGTCGCTGCGAAACGCCAACCACGCGGCCCGCCACGAATGCCGCGGGCGTCGTGAAGGCGGGGACGGCGTCTGCGACGAGCCTTCACCGTGTGAGAAGGCATGAAAGGGTTGAACACCTACCGCAGGCGACCTGCCCCGCTCTGGTGTCCTGTCTTTCTGTCTTCTGGCGCTGACTGGCGCAACATATGTGAGGGAGAGTGGTAAATTGCAGAAAACACTGCGCGTGCTGCCACCGTATTCGCCCGGAATGCATTTTGTACATACGGTGGTACAGAAGTTCTTCGCAGGTGCGAGATTCTTAACTTATGTGTAGTGCGGTTCTGGATTAGTGTCAGGTCGTGGATTTGTTTGAACATGGATCTGTCGTGCCCAGGGGGAGCCAAAGACAGAAACCAGGAATGTATGATAGCGACGGCAAGAAGAGGACGATGCTTGAACATTCCACCACAACAGGGTTCGGAATTTGTGGCGCTAAACTGATGTATGTGAGCATTCCAATGCTTCAAGCAATTCTGTACTGGAAATACTACGACCAAGATTGTCTTAGTCCCGAAGCATTGCCTGAACCTGAGACCTGTGCGTCATGCTGCTGGCATCTGAAGGGATGGCGGGGGACTCCTTGGTGCAAGAACGTAAGCAATCTGTCCCTCACACGGGCCAGATTTGATACCCACCCGCGTCCGGCAGGTTTTTTGATCTCCTTTTCTGCGAGGAAAAGCGAACAAAATGTGATGCAAATGGCATCCGCACACCCTGGCGTCAAGCGGAACTGCAGTGCAGTTCGATGCAGACCACGTATACGGGGACGGCAAAGGTTTAGGATTGGGCGGCTGTGGGGTAAGTTAGTTATGTTAGGTTATGTTAGGTCTGGTCAGGTTAAGTTTTGTACTCGGGCTTATGGTATAGGAGACGTCACCGTCTGCGCGTGCGCGGTCCATGTCGGGACCGGCCAACAAAAAACGAGACCTTGCGCCCCCAAAAATTTACAGGAAGATGGCCCCCATGGCCTGGGGCCCAACGTGCCTGCCAAGGCCCTCCCAGGGCAACGCCGGCGAGGCGACGCAACCCGGCCCGGGCCCCGCGTCGCGTCCCTTTGCCCATGCCGACGGGGGAAAGACGGCGGAATTGCACTCTCGATCCAATCCTTTCATTAAAGGCTGGAGTCGCCTTCCCTCTCCTTTGCCTGGCGGCGATTTTCGCGCTTTAGAGGCCTGCCAGAACAATTGCGAGGCGAGGGAGACGACAGAGGCGCTGGCGGGTATGGCTCGGGGCGGCTGAATGTGCGCGCTTGATCCTCACGGGTGTCTCTGATCGGCAAAGCCTGCAAACGAGTGAGGAGGCATCGTTGTTGGAGAAAAGGAATCCAGGCCCACTGAGCCAATTTGCAGCTATTTGTAGGAAAAGAGCCTGCGATCGGCAGTGTTGCGTTGTGCGCTGGCAATTGCGGCGACAAATGCCGGTTAGGCACTCGTAGCACGAATTGCGCGCTTCGCTCTGGCTGATGAGGAAAAGCAATGCATACCAATGGTCGCATATTGGGCCCACCGGCCATCCCGTTTTCAAGGCCAGGGCATTGGGTCCACGGCATCAGTTATGGCTACAAAAGTCTGGAAGGCTCCTGACTGTCTTACAGCTGCGTCCGACCACGTGTCGACCATTTTGGTACCCTTTCCTCTTCACTCTGGACTGCTTGTACTGATCAATCAAAATTTCGAATGCATGCACAGAGGCAGATTAGCCCCCATCACATGTGCTATCTGCTAAATGCCATTGTTGTGCTCCTTGCACTGGTATCGATTGTACTATCTGCTGAATGCATTAGCTGTGCTTCTTGGGCTGACCACCATTGTCTGTCAAAGGGCTCGGATGTGTGCCTCGGACAGCCACCTGAACTGGCTTTCTAACTCTTCATTTCGCCCACCTATGGGCCATTGGTGCTCAGGGCATCTTGCCATCTTCACACAAACCAAGCGAGTGCTGCAGCTAAAAACTGTGCACGCTGCCCGCATCTGCATTGGCGTTCATTGCTCACCCATGTTCAGCAAAACGATTGCCAGGCACAATCACGAACCCCACAGACATATCCTGGTCTTCTACACATCTGAGGTGATGCCATTTGCTACTCTTAACATCGGCTCCTTGTAGGGAGGTGATAGAGGGGTATCGCCCCTTGTTGAAACTGCACATTCATCACTAGAAGCACAAGAAATTATGGCTGTGTTGCGAAAGCAAGCCAACAACTTCGTAGAGTATAAAATCCATCAGGCACGTCACTCCACTGCCCCGTTGCAGCTCATCGGGGACTACGTTACATCTGGAAATTCGGCAGGCGTTGATGCAATGTTGATGAGCGTTGATGCAAGGAGGCCATTGAAGCAATGGCCCTCAATATTCGCGAACTGCCCTTGAAACAATGGCTCTTGGCGTCGGCGTTTGTCAACCCTCCAACAAGGCATCTTGATGCAACATTCCCAAGCAAGCAATGTTCCAGCAATGCTGCATCAACGATCCATTTATCTGCCCGGAGATGCATCCAGAAATTTGGCAGCCTCTGATGCATCATTGATAGGCCCTTGGATCAATGCGAACCTTCGGAGCTCGTGTCTGTAGAGCGGTGTTGATGCAATGGCCTGTCAATTTTGTATCAACGCCTAGCAGATTTCCGGATGTAAGTCACCTGCCTGACATCACGAGCCCCGCTCAAAGGATGTCCACACCATTGGCCCCTGCAATGTTTCTGTCCAAACACCAAGGATGACCCCTTCCTCCATCGTCACTGCCACCCACCCAGCGAGCATGTCAGCTTGTCAACTGATTGCGTGACAAGGTCAGCAGCAGCTCTTCAATGTCCCACTTAACATGGTTTGCCCATGGATCTGACGATGCAGGATGCCATGCGATGCTTCCTCCAACCCTAAGTGCCTGTCGCTGCAAGTAGACAACCCTGGTTGTTTTCCAACCAGCAACACTTCAAGAACCCACTGATTGATGCACGTCCTTTTGGCGACGCCACGCAAGACCATATTGATTGCAAATTAGAGCAGCGACCCGAACGCACAGAGGGGAGCAACTGGCAGAGTGCAATGCCTTGGGCAGGGGGGCCTGGCTGCAACAAAGAAATGCATCCCGAGGGGATGGGCTGTCTTGAATGTGGGGCTCATAGCACTAGGAAAAAAAGGGCCAAATAACACGTGTTCAAACGTGTACGAAGTTTACGGGTTTGTGTTATTTTTGTGTTCTTGGCGTGTAAAACTATGATAAAATGTGTTTTATGTGTGTTCCCAAAAGTGTTATTTGGCCCTTTTTTTCCTAGTGTAGCCATTTAAATGTGTAGCGCATCTCATACACCTTGAAAAGAAGTTGCGATAGGACACTGACGAGGAGACAGCTCAGGAGCACGAACCCAATCAGCACTTGAAGCAGACCCTACTTGTTTTCATGGATCTCTTGCGATTGTATCTTTTCTTGGGAAAGTTTCTCCTTGTGGAAACCTCAGATAGGAAAATACCAAATGAGAAAAAAGTGCACAGGGCTAGATACAAGAACATCTGCAAATGATGGCACCTCGCCATAGGCTCCTCCAACCAGGGCTCGCTTTGCTGGACCACATACCGGCCTTGCAGCAGGAACCAAGACCACCAGTTCATGTAGCCTCAATCGCCACCTCCTTCCCACTCGAAGAGAATACACATGGTTTGACCAGTAGACCAGAAAATTAATGCGGCCTTGGCACCCAGCAGCGGGATCTGCAAGTTGAATGGCAGCGGTGTGAACAATCTTGGGACAGCAACACAAAGAAGGAGAAGCATGGACTACGTGGTGATATATCGAAGACTCTGGAAAAACAAATCGCCACGGATGCCTGGCCGGATTATTTCGCCAGTTATCCTGACAACAGGCATGACCAATGCGAGCGCCAAGTGCCAAACAGAGCGCTTCCAGTCAGTGTCCACCCACTCCCCAGGCACCGTGCTGCTCAACGAGGCCAGCAGTCGAGGTGTCACGCGCCACACAACACGTACAGCGCCTCCGCGCCGCACCAAAGCGCAACCAGTCCATCAGCTTCTCAGGGGCGATGGCCTGCATGCCGCCTGCCTGCAGGAACAGCACCAACGGCCATCTCTGAAAGTTGCCAAACGCGATGCCGCACTCGAACGCCCTCTCCAGTCTGATGCCCCGAAAATCCAAACCCACGGCCTGCCAGAACGAACGCGCCATCTCGAAGGGGGAGGGGCCGCCGAGTGTGGACGGCACGGGGACGCGCCGCAGCGTCCAGGTCACCCCCGCCGCGCTTCCGTTTGACTTCACCCAGCGCCCCGATTCCCTCTGCGATGAAGACGCCTTTTGTGGGTCCCTTGCCGCAGCGCAATAATGTACTGCCTCATGTTCGCTGCTGTTGTGTTCACCCGGCGGTGTGGCAGGGTCGAAAAAGGAGGGTCCCTGCATCTGCGCTTCAGTGCGTCGTCGCTGTAGTCTTTGTTTTGCTGAAGCTCAGTTCAACAGGCTGCTGGTGTTTGGAAGCTTGATCGGTTCTTCGGAGTGGGGGCTCGCGGTGCACACAGCAACCGCTAGGGACACCTGATGTCCGCAGATATGACCACAAAGCTCATTGGATGCCCATCACAGCACGTCCCCCAGCTACGCAAGCTGTGGGTGCCACTTGATGCTTACAATCGATAGTTTCGAAATGAGAGTTTCGAAACTGACAGCAGCCTTTCAGGCAGATGTGCTGCCAATTCAACAGCGGGCTAGTTCAACATCCGTGCTATTGTTGTGCAGCGTAATTTCAGGATTGGGCGGAAATGTAGGGCGTCTTGAAATTGGCAATTGGCTCCAACATTTGCGCGTCCATCTAATGCCGCCAGAGCCGGGAACGCGTCCAGCCCTCCTGTACCAAATCCACCCGTACAGAGCACCGCCTTTGCGATGCGAGCTGCAATGACACTTTACATTACACTGGTAGAAAACAGCTTGTTTGCGATGCCAGCTGCGATGCTATTTTGACACAAATTGATAACATCACTGTGAGTGCGATGGCATAAAGGCGGCTGTGATGGCATCAATTTCTGTCAAAATGGCATCGCAGTTGCCATCGCAAATAGGCTGTTTTCAACTGGAATTAGTTGATCCCATTGAAATTGCTTTGATGCCATCACAATCGCTGTGATGGGGGAGATTAGTGTCAAATTGCCATCGCAATTGGCATCGCGAGGAAGATGTTTGCTGTGCTACTAGTCAGAAATGTAAGCACCAGAGCGCATCTGTTCAGCACTGCGCGTGGTGCAAAATGAAAGGCAGTGTGGTGATAGATGGGCACCTTTGAGGGATCTCTCAAGGAGCTGCATCCTGAAAGAACTCTCGAGATGAAGCCCTTGAAGCCCTTGTTTGAAGCCCTTGTTGGGACTCATCCGCCACCTGCCGCGTCACGGGCCTGGACCCTTTTCCGCAGAAAGATGTACCCATACGCTGCCACGTTTATATGTTGAAATACTGGGTCAGTCGTATCTAGAAATATCTTGCTTTCTTATCTAATAAATTGAGTCACAAGAAAGGATCGGAGCACTTGAGATGACACGCGAGTCGCGATGCCTTTGCTGCTCATCTTGCTGCGGTTGTGAAAGCCGGCACTTGCTATCTGCAGAAAGGACAACCGCAGCATCCTCAGAATCGAACTGTTGTGTCCTTCCAGTGTGTTCAGAAGAATTCGTTTTCGATGGTGTTCTCACTGAAAACGCTTGCTGACAGCCAGTCGAGGGAGCACTCGAAACGGGAAACATATTGCCACTGTCTCAAAAATCGTGTCACTTTACTAATTTGTACAGACGGTCGTGAAGACGTGCAGGCTTGGTTTTTGCGTTTACGTTTACTTTTTTGCTTTTACGTTTTTACGTCTCCCTGGTACACCCAGGGTATACGATGAAAGTTGCGTACAATGATCAGTCTTTCGCCATCTCCAGCACCCGCAACACAATGTCCACGTCGCCCTTGGCAAGGGCAATGATGGCGCTTAACAAAAACTCGTTTTCTGCCCCTTCCAGGGCGCCTAGCTATCACTCTCCGGACTCCGTAAGTCTGTATGTACTGACCTTATGTACACCGGACAGTTTTTACGTTGTCTTTACGTATTTTTACGCATTTTTACGCATTTTTACGCGTAAAAACGTAAAAACTATTTTTACGCGTAAAAACGTAAATACGATCAGTTTTTACGGCGTAAAGACCAAGCCTGAAGACGTGTGAGTCATAAAAATTGACTAAATTATGTTCGAAGCACCGCATAAAGAAATATCTATAGAGTCCTCCAAAGTAGCGAAGGTTCTGTCGTTCTCGCGATACGTCAAGAGGAACTGGAAACGCAACTTTGCTTTTTGCAGGAACATTTAGCGGGGCACGGCAAGCTTTGCTTGCCCTTTCAAAGAGATGTATCGATCTGAGCTCTCACTAGCAGAGAGACATGCTTTTGTCGTTTGTGCGCACTGAAGGTGGCCCGATTTCAAAAAGAATCTGCAGGGAAAAGGATGGGGATCCACAGCACTTGGGTTGTCCACAAGACCTGCGTGAAGGTTGTGGCCGAAAGCCATGAGACACCTTGATGAGTTCAAGGCAATCTATTTCGCAGACGCCCCAGCCTTTTGAAGACGGCAGACACTGACGCCAGACAAAAGACAGCCTTAATTTAGGCAACACGGCCAATATTTGAGAACGACAATTTCAGAAGCAATAATCAGCCCACTGGAAATGGCCCTTTTTTAAAAATTATTCAAAACCTCTAGAGTGGCATATAATTCCTAACTGTTGTCTGCAATATTATTTTTATGAATTTGGGGGAACTTTGAGGTGGAACATACCGCCATAAGGCTAATGCAAGAATACAGGGAATCTTGGGCCCCCGTGGAACTGGACAGTAACATTCTTAACGGGGGTGTGAATGTCCTGCTGTGTGGGGATGACCAATGTAATAGAGATACAATAGACCAGCAGTCAATCCAGTAATCCAATCCTAGCGACAGATTGACTCATTGAGTCTATCTTAAAAAACTAGAGCGACAGTTGGAATCGGACACGACTTTGGGGGACGGAGGCAACGGTCTCCGCAGGCTCACCGAGTTGCCATCGCACTGCTTCTCTGATCGAACTTCCGCCAATCCGGCACCGATATCTCCCCATCAGTGCCATTCATTACACTCAAAAGACAAAAATCCATTAAAAAAACATCGCCTCCCAAGCAAGTGTATGTGATACCCTTTTTGTGCGGTCGGGGGGTGAATGAAGCGGAAGCAATGCCACGACACCCTGTCCCGCCTCATCCACACGAGGCCCTTTGGCGCATCCGCCTAAAGTGGAGTGATCTATTGCCATAACTGCAGCAAAAGAAGGAGTGAACTCGTTCTCAGACGTTCCCATACGTGTTGGTTCTGAAAGACTGATGACACAGAGTGAATAGCACTTCAGCATGGGTTGGGCTAGAGCCTGGCTGGCTGACAGCACCCCCTGGACTGCAAATGTTCATCAAACAAACAAGCAGAAATTGTCTGGACTGGTGTATGAACACTTTTGCACTTGCGATCAGCACTTTGTGTGGCCAAAATCTTTCCTGAACGCCCTGGGGACTGTGGCCAGTGTACAAGAGCACCCATAGTTGAAAAGCAAATAAAGGGTGCCACTGAGGGCATGCAACTTGATAGCTGAGCAGAAGATAAAACCACCAAAATGTGAAGACTCAATACTCTGGTGCTCGACATTCGCTCATTTGAAAACGGCACCCATTGTCAGCGCGATGTATTGACATCGTTCATGCGCAAGGTGAATCATTCCATTCTGACCCTTTGTGACCCGTCAGATGCCAGTACAAGCCAATGTCATTTACACAACAAAAGCAACCTACTTGAAAGCAAAGCACCAATTCCTACTGGGATGTTGCTGCGCAGAATCAAAACACTGGAGATGAACGGGTTCTCTAAGTTCCGCTTGACGCGTTGCTGTCACCACCTATCGCTATCAGCCCAGTCTCCATGGTGACATGTCAAGGCATGCCTGGCCATCCCACCAGCTTCCAATTCCCAAGCTGCTCTTTGCCTGTGGACCTGGCGGTGCGTGCTGCCATGTAAATGCACTTCCTGCACCCATCCAGTGTCAATTACCTCAAGCAGGCAACCTTGTCAGCTGTGCCGACCAACAACACTTGAGCAACCCACTTGCTGTTGCTTGCCTCTTGGGTGCATACCGCAGAAGACCACAGTGCCTGTGAATTGGAGCAGCCAGCGTAGTGCACATGCGGTTGTGCACCAGGCAGAGCACACGGCGGCGGGGTGTGGGGCCCGGCTGCCATCCTTCCATGCATCCCCAATGGGTGGGATTTTTCTTGAATGTATGACTCACTTCCATCAAAATATATTGTTTACGCAATACACCTTGCGAAGTGTGTGCCACAAGACAGAGAAGAGGAGAAAGCCAAGCATCAGCAGTCCCGTACGCACCTGAAAAAATTCAATTGTTTTTTATGGACTCTTCTGAATGTATCGTTTTCTTGGTAACTCAAACTCAAATGACGCAAGCAAACAAAGAGCTAAAATCGCAAATACCAGAACGTCATGCACCCCGCGGGCTTGGAGTTCCGCGACGAGAGATTGGATGAGGAGCTCGAGGGCGGCATGATGATGGGCCATTTTCAGACGCGGCGTGGGGTGCTGTTCCTGCAGGCGGCCATAGCCGCCGTGTGGTTCTGCAATCAGGGGGGCAGCTCGCGGGGATCTGATTGATGCTACCGTGTGGCGTTCAGACGCTGTACGTCTTGTGGTGTGGGTTGCCTTGACTGCTAACCTCGATGGGTAGCGCGGTGCCAGGAGACTGGGCGGTCGCCGACTGGAAGCTCCTGAAGTGGCTGCTGGCTGTCGCGCTGACTATGTCCCTGGGGAGGATTATTGTAAAAGCATAATTGCTCGGCATTCCAGACATGCGGATCGTTTCGCTGTTTTGCTCGGATGTTTTCCTGCCGGTTGCAACCGGCAGGAAAACACCCGAGCAAAACAGCGAAAAGGGTCAATTGCCCTGTCCCCCTTGCCGCTAAAACTGCTGTTGCCGTTTGTGGTTGCCAAGGCCGCGCTCTTCTTTCTCCGTGATGATCCTAAATGTTGCCATGCCATCGCCGAAGTCCGCCATTCGCGGAAACGGGACGCTCAAGGGGATGCATTGAGCCGGTCCCTTTGGTTCCTGATGCAGGGTGACGTGTGGTCTGCAAAAATGAGCCCAGGCTGGATGGGCCACTGGCGAAGTGGTGCCAGCATTGGCACACATTTGGGTACTCGGCAATTGCGGCTCTCTTCTCCTTTTGTATTGTTTCAGCTGAGGTTGCCTCGAGGAAAATTTTCCTCAAGAAGAAGATGCAATCAGAAGAGGTTCGCGAGACATAGTGGAGTTTGCTCCACGTGCTGACAGGACTACTACAGTTGATCCTTTTCCTCCCCACCATCGTGTGGCAATTTCTTCTCAAGGCATATGGGGCGTATTCTGTAATGACAGCTGGGGGCCCATGCCCAATCCTGGGCACTCAGCGTGTTGCACCCATCTGTATATTGCAGAGCTTTCTGTTTGCCTGCCTTGAAGAAGACATTCATCTTCCTCACAACGCGCTGAAGCTCCATCTCATGTGCTGAGACACTGCGCCGCTGTATCAGGCGACATTGCTGAGCCGCGCAGGTATCGGCACAGGGACTGGCGGCAAGAGGGGTGGGCGTAGGGCAGGGTGAGAGAGGGAGCTTGGTGCCACTTGATTCAAACATACCAGCAACATAGTGTGGGGCAGAAATGGGACGACGCTGACCGTCGAATTCCTAATTTATTCACGTTTATACCATTGTGAAATCTCCTTTCTGTTCATGGTTCTACCGAGCCAGAATTGCACCGCCTGATCAGACGACACCCCGCACCGAGGCAAAACAATGCTTTGGAAGTCCATGGTAAGACGGGACTTTCTCAACCAGAGCGCCGCCTGCTTTACAGGTCCTGGAATCGATAATCGGATCTGGTATGCGCATGTACCGTGGTGCATTTGTGTTTTATTATTTATTTACATGTTGCCCGGGAGGAATTCGATGCACACCATTATTCGGCTGCACCGCCCCAGGGGCGATTTGTCAGAGAATTGAAGATGCATTGTCTTTGTGGTATGCATGGGGCACCCAGGTTGTGCGACGTCGCTCGAGCCGCTGTGCGCATTAGAGCGATGTGGGGCTATTTCACTGGGGCGATATGGGAAGTTGTGTGCTTTTTATTTGCGCAGTAGAAACTGATCGGAATTATGCTTTATGCGTAAAATAGCCTCTACGTTTTTATGCATAAAATGGCGACAAGTACGTAATAACAGCATAAATACAGCCCGTGTACACGAAGAGAGTACGTACATGCCAGCAGAATCCTGGAAGTGGCGCGCTGGAGTGGGTAGAAAAGGAATTTCTGTTCGGCGAAGTTGTTGCCCTTGTCGAGGGCGAGGTGGACGCTGTGTTCCGAATGCTCGAGGGGTGGAGGACTGATCATTGTACGGACGTTCATCGTACAACCTGGTGTCCGTAAAAACTTAGCTATGCCCGTAATAATAGCCTCTTTTGCAAATTTACGTATTTCAAACGTACAATTGTAAAACGTAAACATAAATAACCTTGCAAGTTGAGTGGAAAGGGCGAATTGGAAACAAAGGCGAGTAATATTAGAGCATCTTTATCAGTGGGTGCTATTCCACCTGCAGTGCTTACAGGAGCGGATCCCAGTGGCTGCTGCGCCACCTTATTTATGGGAAATTTGCAGAATAGCACCGGTTCTGTTGGCCTCCTGCGTGCATCCGTAATGTTGGGTCCTACTGCTGTGTCGCATAAGGTGGCACAGCGCCCAATGAGAGCCGCTCCTGCACAGCACCGGCGGTGGAATGGCACCGACCGATGAAGATGCTCTGAGATGCCCCCAGAGGAAAACGGTGAGACAGTTGAGCATTTATATGGAGGACGTGCGCTCACCCTACTCCATAATGTGGCGATATTAACCTAGGTCACGTTCTTTTCTATATCCAGGGACATGGGAATTTCCCCGAGGCTGGCGTCAAAATGTTGGCAAAACGAAAGGAAGCTAAATGGGCGTTCGTGGATGTCCACATCCCATTCGCAGTTCAGGCCCATTTCACCTAATTAGAATGCGTAGTCGAGCACAAATTTCGTCAACGTCAAGTGGGCACAATCCTGCTGAACATTTGGCAACCACCATATCTGCAGCACACCTTGAAACCTAACGAGTGAGCCACATAAAACAGAAAATTACCAATTGAAGAAAGGAAACGAAGTCGAAACAGTGGAGCCGACCAAGTTAACATGTCGACAATGGCCATCAGTTGTTTTTTCCTGGGCTTCTGCCTTCGCCAGATACTGCCCCACCATCTCCAGGCTGCCCCTCACTATGACTCTCTGCATCCTGCCCACATGGCGAGCCCATAGGAGTCCCCTTCTCAACAAACTCACATGAAGCTTCATCAAAGTCAACTCAGTTTCGCAGATCCTCAAGCTCAGTCATTGCGATTGAATCCTTGTCCTCTGGTCCTGAGCCTGCAGCCGTTTCTGCATCACCAGACGCCTTTCACTAAGCCCTCTCCAGGGCACCCGGAACTTGGTCCATAAATCCTTTCCCAAGACTGGGCACAATGTGTCCCTTTATGCTGTGTGAACATCCCAGATGTGCAGAGTGAGGTCACCCTTTCCATGCAGCGTTGCCAGTGAAATAAGCACCTCATCATGTCGATCTATGCCATCACCTGCCCCCCTGTTCATGGTGATCCCAGATCATTTGATCGATGCATCCCACAAAGGGGGCACTATCCGCCCACAGGCTATGGCGAAAAGCGCCACTGCCAGAAGCAGCGATGGGATGCTGTGCAACAACTTTGCATAGGGCCCTTGCAAGGGAAGAGCTAAATGGCTCAAAAGCACAAAAGACCCCAGCACATAATGAGCAGCCCCAGGGTGTGTTGCCATCAACAGGAGGATCACGATGTTCAGGAAGAAGACCACTTGGCCAACTGGGCTGATATTTTCATCTAGCAATAGCACAAACTGATGCCCATAGTCATTTTCCAGGACAGAATCATCTATGGGGCACAGCACATGGCGTACCTATGGCAGCAGCAGGCACAGCAATGGCAATATCCTTCCACATCCAAAACGCTGCACAAACTCTGGCTGAGCATTCTCCTTCATGGCCGCCTCAACAGTTGTCTCTATGCCCTGCTTTCATGGTTCCAGCATCCACAACAGCATTGGTAGGAAACAGCATGTTTGTGACGTTGGCCACGATGCCATTTCGACACAAAATGATGCCGTCACAGTGTCTACGATGGCACGAAAGTGCCTGAGATGGCATCAATTTGTGTCAAATGGAGTCGCCATTGGCATCGCCGACAGACTGCTCCACTGGTGCTGGGGGAAACACAGTCTGGTCCAAACAACCACTCTTCTCGCAGGTGATGGTGCCATGCCTGTGTGCACTGCCCAACATCTTCATACAGAAGTCTGCCCCGATGCCATCAATTCCACACCAATTATTGCAATCAAGCCTGACTCCTGCATCTCAAACCACAGCTTATCACCAAGAATGTCTCTCTGCCACTTTGAAGATGAGATATTCAGTGCAGCCTTAGCAAGTGTTTTCTCATCACAAGGTACAGCCAAAGCTCAGATTTTGCCAAGAGAGTTGTAGACACTGGCCAGGGCTTTCTCAGTGTTAGAGCCAGAACTTTTCCACCCTGTGCCGCAGCCAGGTTGCAATGATGTGCCCTCACCGGGTGTCTGGCGTCCATTGATTGAGAAGCTGAAAGATAAGCACCACTCTCCAGCAGTAGATGGAACATGTCAAGCTTGCCTGTTGCGATGTACCAAGAGGACACAGCCACTGCAACCAGGACAGAAAGCTAAAAGAAACACACAGCCCTTCTATGCATTCGGCTGAAATCGCATGCACATGCGGTTTGTTGCTCATATGCAATGTGCAGAGCAAGACGGTGCAGAAAGGCCCAGCATTAGTGGCGATGGGCCACATGGATTGGCCGTTGGACCTGCACTGTGGCTCTGTGTTGGCTTTTGTTCAGGAGGGCCATCGCCATTGCCAGCCACCACCCAAGAATTTCCCTGCTGCCAGAAGCATTCCTGGAAAACATTGCCTGCTGGGGGATGCTATCCTTGAGCCTCACTCTCATCCCCCCGATTGCACAGTCACCCTGGGCAATCTTGCAAACATCTCCACTTGATCCCCATCTTCCTGCATTGCCTCAAGTCCCTGGCCTATCCCTCTTGGAGTGTGCCTCCAAGAGAAACACACAATCTTCAGCAAGTTCAGGAAAAAAATGTGCCCAGCATTGCCCAAGAGCCCATTGACAAGCATTTGTTCCCTATATGGATATGAGCTCTAAGGCATTTGGATTGTACACACTGTGGATTCATGCACACCCAACACCACCTGCCAGGTGCAAGGGTGCTGCTGAGCTCTGCAAGCTGATTCACAAGTGTCATCAAAAGCGATCTCGCCACAGTTCATGGAGTCCATGCCTGTCCAAGGCATTTTCTCAGCAACAAATCTTCAAATGATATTCAAAGCATTATCCCAACATCGTGAAAGACTCATTCGCAAAAAGTCCCTCGCAGCTCCTGTGCGCAGCACGTGCACACTCGAGCACAGCGATGGCCTCCCCTCTGCCGTGCAGCCAGCAGGCGAGCGCTTGTGGGTTGGCCAGGTTTCGCCTGATTGCCCCGAGCCTCGTCAATCACGGGACAGAGGCCGCATGCCACAGTCCCACGCTGGGTCCAGGTTGGACATTGGGCGCCGCAATTTGCGTGCCCGTTGGGCGTCTCATGGTTAACGGCCAGGGCCCAACGCTTCCCAAGGTGGTGAAGCTGTATAGCAGCCTGTCGGGCAAGTGGCCGAATCACCACCTCTGGACCACGACAAGCGACAATCCACCACAAGAAGAACCTTGCAGAAAACCATCCTGAGGATCCCCGTCCTGAAGACTGCGATTTTGAAAAAGGTAGGCGTCTACTGTTGACGCTTCAGAGCGCACATGAAGCGAATGGCGCGAAGCGGTGCTACCTCGTTGCGTAGACTCTTGGCAAGAACTGGGGCCCGGGTGATACGCCGCTCGCGGCGTCCCTTCGGAGTCGATGCCCTGGGGAGTTGAGCTTCTTGTGGCCGCCCTTGGGACCCTCTACCATATCTGTCTTGAAGCGCCAGGAGGGGTGTTGACCCTGTCTTCTCCAATCAGTAGAACCTATCTTATCCAAATAGAGTACAGGCAAACCGGCCAAGTTGCAGCCCAGCAGCGGGCAATTCTCAGGCGCTGCACCGATAGTCGTAGGCCCTGTACCGATGTGTGACAGGGTACGAAAATCCGATATAGCAATGTAGGCAGGTGAAATACTGGGATTGAGTGCCCATATTGACTGTACACCCAAAAATCATTCCGTGCCTCAGCTGGCACAGAGCAACGCACCGCCTGTTGACGCCAAGCGCGTCGTGGCTGTATATTAGTGGCGACTACCACGAGAAGGAGCACACAGCCCGCGTGGCACCTGTGAGCTGGAGCCGCATTGTGCTGGCACTCTGGGTGGCCGTTGGCCAAGTTGCAGCCTGGGGGGATGGGTGGGATAACTCCTGGCCAGCTGGTGGCGCCCTGCTATATGGAGATATTGTTCGTGGTGGGACCGCCCTGACTGCAACGGCGAGTTGCTCACATTCGGGGACTGTGCCTGTTGGGATGCCACATCTGTGGTGGCAAGATTGATTGGGCTGTTCCTTGAAATGCCCAACACCACAGCACTAATTGAAGTTCAGCATCAGCTCACAAACTCGCAGTGACGCAAACCTGTGCATCCATTGCCTGGCATCGACCGGCGGTCGATGACGCAATTCTCCACATGGTTTTTTGACATTATTTTGCCATCATCCCTATTTTCCCCAGTCTGTTGGCAACCTCCAAACATTCATGTGTCCAGAGTCAACATTCATTCTTAACATACCCTTGTACCTCAGAAATGATCACTAACACTTTCAGCTAAATGGAGTCCCACACACTATACTCAGATACACACTATCGTAGCAGTGAAGAAGGCCTCGATGGCAGCACTGTGGCGCAGGCAACAGAATAGCCTCCATTGTCTATGATGTGGCAAGATGCTTCAAATGCTTCAAAAGAGATTGCTGTCCCATAGGCTGCCTGCACCTTGACATCCCCAGTTACACCACCCAACATGAATACATCTTGAGCAGAATCTGCCACAGAACCGGAGGGAGCAGAAGAAGCAGAAAAAGCAGGTTAGCAATTATTCTCCAAATTTGGACTGGGTGCCACAGCTGTGCATGGGCATCTTCCAATTCCAACTGGGAGTGGCCCGGTACCTGCCGCACTGTCAAAAAGATACCCCGAGAAACATTCTCATGTTGCCACTGGAGGCAAGTGATAGCAGTGCCAAATGTTATGTACCCAAACATGAGCCAAAGCTCACACTTTGGCTCCAACCCCTCCAGCCCGGGCGCACTCTGCTGGACCACATACGGGCCTTGCAGCACAATCCAGGACCACCAATTCATCGCGTCCCACGCCCTGGCCCACATCATTGTGCCGTAGCCTTCCCCCAGGGTCTGACAGACCTTGACGACTTTGGGCGTTGGGGCAAAGACTGCCTTCCTGGCGACCAGCAGCAGTGCTTGCTCCCTGAGTGGCAGGGGAGTGGCTCCACTGGGCAGGTCAATGGCCACAGCGAGCAAGATGGAGACCCATGCCGTGTCGGCAGGAAGCGGAACTCCACCGTAAATCCGTTCGGCGGCCATTCTGCAGGCAAATAGGGCAGTGACAGCGCCCAGCAGCCACGTCAGGACCTCCCAATCCAGCGCCCCCCTCGGCAATGTCGGACGTTCGCGTACCCGATGCAGGAACACAAACGCGACCTCAATCCCGCACGACAGTGCCAATCGGATCGACACCAAATCCCCGTGCTCGAATTGCAGGAGCGCAAGCGCAAGGGCGACGTGAAGAGCCATCACCACCAGCCACGTCCGGAAGCAGCTTCGCGCTTTTTCCGATCGGAAGGCACTTTCCAGCCTGTCGTCCCGAAACCACAGTCCAGTGGCCTCCCAAAAATGCCTCAGCATCGTGAAGAGAGCAGGCGTCCACCGCCGGCGAGAGCCTAGGTTTGGGGGAGCAAACGCACCACATTGTTGTTTCATGGCACCCCGTCGGCGCAATAGTCAATGACGGCAAGATGCTCACGGGTGTTGAAAACGCAACGTTCACGACCTGGCGCAGCAGGAAAAGGAAGACAACGAAAACATTGTGATTTTTGACGGTGCATCCTGAATCCTGAATAAGTGCAAGATAACATACCTGACGCAGGCAGACAGTTCCTGCTGCCTTCCTTTAATCAAAACCTTCAATAAACTGAATTCAATAAGTTGAGACAAATACAACTTAAGGTACCGGCGATGGCAATGCCCGGTGCACGCAGAACCCGATGCTCGCTGACCAGATTCTGAAAATGTCGTCGAAAGCCCGAAAAAGGTGGGTGAAGTCCGCTGAAACGTTTAAAGCAACGGGACGAGTGAAACGACCCACCCAGCGTGGGGGCAAATGCCCTTCCGGCTTTAAGACTGCGTTGCTGACTTTGCGAGTACGCGTTGCACTTCAGAGGCCAAAGGGGCAAGCTTTCCAGAGAAAGTGATCCGAAATTCAGTTCCGAAGATGGTGGGAGGGACGGCGTTCGACACAAGAGCAGTCGAACTGCAAGATTTGCAACATATTTTAATATTTGCAATGCAAATCCACACCTCGACAAGTCCAACAAGCTGCATGTCAGATTTCGGTTTGCAGATAGCAGCTGACTTCGACACAGGCGGCCAAAGCACCTTGCTCAAGCTGTTGCACGGCTTAAAGTTGCAGCACATTTATAAATTTGTTTAAACTTGTAAATTTTTAAACTTTGTAAACTTTTAAATTTGTTTAAACTAGTTTAAACTTGGAGTGCCGCCTGGCAGCCCTGGTGCTTATCTAGTGCTGATGGCACTTCGAGCATGATCGGTACGAAGAAGAGCAAGGGCGCAATTGAATCTATCCATCTATCTTAAAGAAAGAGAAGATCTTAACAAACTCGGCTATTTCCACGCATCCCAGATTGACGACGCGCGGCCTGAGACCAGGTTTTCATCTCTTCCATTTGATGCAAATTTCAATAACGAAAAGCGCCAATTGCATCAGCCAGCCAATTGCCCAAATTCGCGCAAGCCGTATTCGAAATTGGAAATCCACATAACAACATCCTCGCAAGGTCATATGGGGGCATGATCATGCGAACACAATATCAAATGACCGATTTTCTTTCATCATACAGACTTCTCAAAATCATGGTTGCAAATATTCGGAAAATACGCAGCCTCATATTACTAGGAGGGTAAACTGGCCATGGACACCTTTTAGAATCGTCAGAAACACCAGTAGAAAACAGCCTGTTTGCGATGCCAATTGCGACGCCATTTGACACAAATTGATGCCATCGCAGCCACTTTTATGCCGTCGCAATCACTGCGACGGCATCACTTTGTGTCAAAATAGCATCGCAGTTGGCATCGCAGACACGCCGTTTTCTACCAGTGAAAACAGCCAGATAATTAGCTCATCAACTTTTTTTATTGTAATAAAAAATTTTTTACCGTGACAGAACTTTTTTATATTCATAAAGTCGGGTGGCTGCAGATGCGAATGCCGAACACTCTCCTAATAATTCAAAGATTCATGAGGGGTTCTTGCACCAAATCTATTGCCAGCCTCTACCTGGCTTGGTCACCAAGTCCAAGTGTCCAGCTAGCCGAAAACAAGCGGGTATGAGATAGGGTTTGGTGGGAAAGTTGACAGCGCACTCAGACCTGCAACGCGCCAACACGTTTCATCACCAAAGCAATGCCTCTAGTCACTGATGCGACATTGCAGGAAAAGTCCTGATGGGAAAGACAAGACGAACTGGTCAACTGAACCAAACAGTTTATCTCGTAGCCCAGAAAATGCGGCATCTTCCTGGAATTTATTCAACTTCCTCTATTTCTGAAGTGGTATTTGTCCTTCCTACCAGCTCTCATTCCTTTTGACGTAGTTGATTTCTTATTCTTGATGACAAACATCACCTCAATGGCGCTGTTTTTTGGCCTTCGCTTGCAACACACCAACGGTAGTTGGCGGATCCAGCTTAGATGTCCAGTATCGGTTACCCAGTCGTTTGGAACAGTGCCATTCACCCAGCTGTTCCCTTTCCTTTCCCCACCTCGACAAAATGAATGGAATGGTGGCTTAGAGAAGGGTGCAGCAAATGAGGGGACAACATTTCAGCCAACCCCCATCTCCGCTCTGTTGTGGAGGCCTGCCTTCCATGGAAAGGTCGTGCGCGATCTGTGGCCACCGCCTGAGCGGAAGCGCATGCAGGCGACCACGTTGATCGGGCGTCATAGCCCAGGTGCGATCTGCCAGTCACGGCAGTTTCGACTGGAGCCGCTGGGCCACCCGCACGAAATATCTTTGACCTGGCACTGATCGGGATTGTACTGATATTGTTTGCAGTGAGGAAGCTTGGGACCGAGCCCTATAACTTGAACTCCTATCTTTACATGGATTCGCTGGCAACAGGGTCCCTTGTGCTCAGAGTAGTCACACAACTGCCACTCAGAACGCAATTCCGCTTCCAGGAACCAGGACACCGGCATTCTTCCCCCATATCGATTCTGTGAAATATTGCTGTGCCATCGTTGAAGTGCACCGCTCATGGGCTGGGGATGCTGCTTGGGACTTTGTGAATCGGTTGTCTTGGTTCCTGCTGCAAGGCAAGCATGTGGTGCAGAAAAGTGGGCCCAGGGTGGAGGGGCCGCTGGCGAGGTGCCAACATTAGAGGATGTTTGGGTGTTTGGAACGTTTCACTATTTCACTGGTTTCTGCCGTGTGGTCAGAGCTTTGCTCCCAGGGAAAATTTCAATGAAAAGAGGCAATCAGAAGAAGTCCATGGAAAACTGCGGAGTGATCTTCAGGTGTGGATGGTACTGTGCTTCCTTTTCCCCACAGTAGTATGGCAGATTCTTCTCAAGGTGTATGGGGCAGGCCAGGGTGTAGAGTGCTGATTGAGTCACACATCTGAGATTACGCACCTGTTGGGGGCGCATTCTCTAATTGCAGCTGGGTCCCACTGCGTGCACACCTGTCTGGCTCCCCCATTTTGCAAGCACCCAGGACTGTACATCACTGGCTCCCAAGAGGCAGGCAACAATCAGCAAGCCACTGAAGCGCCGCTCCTGGGTTGACCAAGCTTGCTGTTGGCGTGTCAGAATGGCAGTAGCAGCGGTCGTGACAATGACCTGTCGTTTGAGTTTGCACACACATCACGTGATGAGAAAAGGGACTGCCATCCTTTGATCAGGGCTGTTGATTTTGTGAAAATGGTACTGGCTCAAACTGTGCCCTGATGGGCGCGTGTCGACCAACGAAGTATTGGGTTTTGACACTTTGGTGGGCCATTTTCACCTCAGCTGGCATGCTTGTGGCCCCAGTGGCACCCTCTGTTGTCTTCTTTAGACAATGATCGAGCAGCTATAAATGTGCAACTGAACCAACCTGTGGTCCATGGGCCCACAGGTCAGAGAACTTCCATGCACAAGTGTTGATGGCAAACGTAAGAATGCTGATTCTCCAGTCCATATATCCTCTATTTGTCTCTACGATGGACATCTGCAACCTCAGGTTTGCTGGGGGCCAGCCAAGCACACGTCACACCAAATTCGAATATTTGGTCACTCTGGCAATTTCCAAGATAGTGTTAGGGCTAAACATGTTCAGGTCATGTGCGCGAAAACTCATGACTGATGGAGGAAGTGTTTCACAAGGCTTAGGTGTCAATCATTTCATTACTGGCATCGTCCTCCCTCACAAAAATCGGTCATGAGCTTGGCCAGGAAGGCTTTCAAGATCAAAAGCACAATGGTAGCACACTGTACCCACAGCATATCCACATGTGCAGCCTTGATTCCACTCAGCCAATGCTCATACTCTGGCTCTTTATGGCCAGCATCTTCTAGAGGGCGAACGATTGAAAGGCAGCGTGCATCCGTGCATGCCACATGTGCAGCGGGCACTCTTTGCACAGCCATGCCCATCGGGGCTGTTGGCAATTGGACACAACAAGCAGCAGAAGTTCACGAGCTATTCCCCAATTGCACCTTGGTCAATCTGCCATCGACCCCTGGGTGAGCAACAACCCGACGCCTTGGCATGGGCGTTTGCGCCAAATGTCAGGGGACAAGAGCGATTGTCAATTGAAAGCTTCCGGGTCAGCAACCCACTGTCAGGGTTGACAGGGCATTTTATGCGCCCCATTCCAGGCCCCCCTGGCCCCACAAGCTTCAAGCGCATCGAACCGCCGTCAGCGGAGAGCCTGGGATCCCAGCCACGCCGTAGAGGAGAGGGGGATGCGATGCTGGGAAGCGGCGGACAGGGCCCCCGCGCCCGCGCCTTTTACCTGTCACACCGGTTACTCTGGACGCCCCAGGGCAGCGGGAGTCGACCGGGAGGAGCGGGTTTGGGCCCACACACAATTTTAGAAAAAAATTGGTATTGGGGCTACCACGAAATAATGAATGGCATTGATGCGGCAACAACTGTGCCAGATTGGCAGAAGCCGCATCGAAGCAACAGTGGGCAACAGAGCGCCCTGCGGAGGGCACCCCATACTCGATCCGCATCGGGTCTACGAGTCATGAAATGGAACGGCGTGTGTGTAAGACATACCGGTCTCAGCACGTGTTGAGGGCGTCGTGAGTCATGATGCACGACCGAGACAGCCGTGTGAACCCAACCGTTGCGAGGCCGCGGGGGGCTGTTGATCTTGACATGACGTCGACGTCTCACACAACAAAGGAAGTGAAGCACTTGATCGCGGCTCGAATGCTGGCAAGTCGGGTCCAGTCTTTGCGCTCACGGAAACGGTGCTTACTGATGGCGACCTTAGGCGACGAGCGGGTGCTGGCCCTTGGACGGCGCTGCAAGTCCCATGGTGGTCCCACACGGCGGGCGCTACTCCTTCGCGATGCCAAGGTCTTTCTGGCAGGCCGTGGGGCTGGAGTTTCGCGACGGCAGGCTGGAGAGGGAGTTCGAGCGCGGCATGGTGCTCAGCAACTTTCAGACGTGGCCATTGGCGCTGTTCCTGCAGACGGCCATAGCCGTCGTGTCTTTTCGGAAGCACGTGGACGGGTCGATATGGATCCGTATGGCGCTGTCGTGCGGCGCGGAGACGCTCTACGTGCTGTGGCGAGGGATGCCGTGGCTTCGGACGTCGATGAGCAGCAGGGCGCCCGGGCACTGGACGGACCCACACTGGAGGCGCCTTGCTTGGGTGTTCATGGCCGCAGTGATTGTATCTGCGGAGAGGATGAAAGGGACGGAGCTCATTGGCGTGTCCGGACTTTGGATATTTTTGCTGTTTTTCTTCGGCATTGTTGTCGCCAGCGGAGTGGCGCCCCTGCCACTCAAAATGCAGGTGCCGCTTCTGGTCGCCAAGGCTGCGATACTCTTTCCTTACGACGATTTCGCTAAGTACTGCCATGCCGCCATAGATGTCCACCACCACTGGGAACAGGATGCTGACTGGCATGGTTGGAATCAGTTGTCTTGGTTGCTGTTGCAAGGCCGACTTGTCGTCCACCAAAGCGAGCCCAGGCTGGAGGGGCCGCTGTTGAGGTGCCAGCACTGGAACATGTTCGTGTATCTGGCATCATGGACACTCTTCTCCCTCTGTAGTCTGTCAGGCGAGGTTTTCTCACGGTGGTATTTCCTGCAGAAAAAGAGGCAGACTGAAGCAGTTCACGAGGCACAGTGGAGCATCCTTCAGTTGTTGACCAGATTCCTGCTACTAATCTTCCTTCTCTCCACAGTTCTGTGGCAATTTCTCCTCAAGGTTTATGGGTGGCACCCAGCGCTTTAATGCCAATGATCCATGCAGCCGAAACGACCTGCCTGCGGGGGGCACATCCTCTTTTGACCCACTGCTGTGCATTCAACCTGGCGGCCCCTGTGTATGCTACACTGATAGCCCTTATTGGCAAGCATTGTGGCCTTTTGCATCAGCAGGCTCAACGGATAGGAGAAAGGTTATGAGCTGTTGACATGATGTTGGAGGGAAGAGCATGCAGGTTTATTTGCATCTGGCGAAGAGCAGCACTCAGGTGCGGGGGTCTGTGGATGGTGAAATCGAATGGGAGTTGGAGAAAGTACTGAACACCAGCATCTGATTTGGCATTTAAAGACAGCAAGAGACACTGAGGATTGCTGATGATGTCAAGGAGCTTTGATCGATTCAACAGCCACCCTGATGTGGCACAGCTAGGTACCATTGCCTGATGTGCCTCCATGCTGCCAGTTGGAGAATTGTGCGTTGGTTGGTTCTTTCAAAACGAACCAGGGAACCTGCAGGCTGTTTAGGCAAACTTCCCTACACAGCATCTGGTGTGCATGGCAACCCAGTGGTATACTCTGTGATGGATTGGGCAGCAAGTCAACAGTTGCTGATGTAACCAATGTGAGTCCCAGCACAGCCCTATAATGCTGCATGGCAGGAGTGGACACTTTCCCAAACTGATGAGGTGCCGCTGGCTATGGTTTGTCTTGCAAAGACAGTGCTGTGCCTCTACCTTCAGTGGCAAGCAGGGAGCACCCAGTGTGTGTGACCTGAGCCCAAAGGCATCCATGTGGGTGAATGGCGACGGGTTGTTTCATATTCTCTGCTTGCGAGTCACTCTCCTCCCTGGTGTGCTAACGGGTTGCCAAAAGGGTGCAAAGGGGCAAAAGACAAAATGCAGCAAGGGTGTCAGTCAGTGGTGACCCCGTCTGCCACTGACACTGGCCACAGCATCCAACTCGATCAAACGAACGTACCCACCTCCCGACATTGATGAGAACCGCCACCTGCGCCTGCCAACAATTGCCAGGCAGCAGGGCATTAATCGTCTGCAGGATAGCGGCCTGACACGGCACAGAAACTATGCCAAATCATGGCATCCAATGTTGGACCCGTGGCAAATGACGCCAACAGTAAAGGCCATGCACATCTGTGGGGTCTCCTGCCATGACTACATGGGAGCACCTTTTCGAGTTACTGGTCGTCGTGGCAAGGCAGATTGGTCAAACGCCTGCTCCGCATCATCCTCTTCTTGCTGAATCGATTATTACAACGATGGCCAAAGGCAATGCCTCACAGCGGGTGCGTAAATTATGTAGTATAACTGAAAAGAAGATGTTGCTGTAATGAGAACTGATCGAGTATTATTACGACTAGACACATAAAAAGGTGATGAGGCATTGGAATTGTATCAAGCGCATTGATGAGCGAACTGGGTGTAAGGGACAGAACTCCTGTTGTCCCATTGCTTGGCTGCAAACCATTGCCATGTACTCAAGCCTATGGTCCCCAGTCAGGAGTCGCCACCCCTCCCCATCGCCTACCTTCATCACCATCTTGTTAAAGCGCATTTTAGGACACGGCACAAGTTTTCATGATTTCTATCCTGAGTAAATGAGTTTAAGAAATGCTGCCTTGTGATGGGGGGGAAGGATGCTGAAGAAGCCTTGCAGCGCAAAAGGAAGGGAAACAATGCTGATTAAAACTTACAACAACAACAAGCCGTGCAACTGCTAGTCGGCACATTTGTGCATTCTGAACTGCAGTCGGCAATGTTTCTTTATTGGTCAGCATATTGTTATTTGTGCAGTAACGGACGAAACACGGCTCGTGAGCGCCTCGTTTCCGCAGTTCATAGAGCTATGTGCACAGAGGCAGAAAAATGTGCAAAAATGGCCAAAATCTCTTCTTCCGGCGGTCAATAGCTTACCTATCCAAAGGCCCTCCTCAAATGCAGGTGAAGGCTGCCTCCCGCCAGCTTGCCCACCCACCCACGCACCCACCGCCGTCGCACGCCGCCGCGTACTGGAAATTGCACGCCTCGATCACAACGTCCCTTTCCCGCACCGCGATCCAACGCCGTCGTGTCCCTCGGCCTCCGAGGCGACAATGTGCCATTCACCGCGTTTGCCCACAAGCCCCCCGCCGGTCTCCCGTCCCGCACCTCCGGCCGACTGACCCCTGCTAGAGACTTGGGAGGTTCCCACCCTCACAGCATCCCATGGCTCCAATCCTCTCCTCATGGGAACCCAAGTCCAACCTCCACCACCCGGATATGGCATCGTCCCAGAGCGGGGTCAACGTCTGGGTAAACGCGTCGGGGATTATCCATTCACCCAGTCGGAAAGTCAGCGGCAGATCCATGAGGTCGCGCACAATCGCGCCGGCGTCCTCCATCGCGGGGCGCGTGCCCTTGTCGCCGACCTACCCCATCGCGATCCGCCCCGGGCCCCCCGCGGCCATCCCGCGAGCCGCCGCAATTGTGCCGGCGCTTTTGATCAACGGTTGGTCAATGCCCGGTCAACAACGCCCCCGACGGTGAGAGGAGAGGAGGCTCCCTTGCGGCCACGCGTGCCCCGGACAACTGTGGCTTGCCTCTGGGCCGTTGGGCATGTGTGGGGGAACTCGTCTTGTCGGTACACGGTGAATCCGCAATCGCTTCCGAGAAGGCGGCAGGGGCGTGGCCTGGGCGATCCGCATGGGCCGGATTGGGCAGCGCCGTCTTGTCACACCACACGGGCACCAAGCTGAGTAAAGTACTTCACAACGGCGGGGTCACCCTTTGCCTTCAATGCTTACCGTTGTAACGGAATTTTGTACATTGCCCTGGTTGAGGGTTGGTAGAATACTGCGCAGTCCTCCCACCCCCCTAGCCCACCCACCACGCCCCCAGGAAGTAGGTCCGACGCTCTTCTGTGCGTTTGGGCACCGCCGGTGCCTGCGCCTGGAGTGAAGGGGTCAACGCGGGTCGACGCCCTTCAACGGCCGACCTTTGGGGCCCGTCGCAATGCCGTGGTCGATTGGTGAAGAAAGTGTTTCGCATGACTCAGCTGTCGATCATTTCATTACTGGCATCGTCCTTCCTCACAAAAATCACCCATCACTTTAGCCGTGGAAGTTTTCAGGGTAAAACATCCCAGCGGTAGCTCGTTGTACCAACAACTTCTCCACATGTGTAACCTGATTCCACTCAGGCAGTGCTCATTCTCTGGCACTGTATCGCCAGCATATGCCAGAGGGCGAACGACGCTTGGGTTGTCGCCCACCCAGCAGTCGGTGGCAGGTCGACAAAGTTACGAAATGGGAACAGCTCAAGGTTAGTTCGCGCGCCTCGTGTCCAGCTTGGGAATCGGCTCCGATGGGCACAGCTGTGCAAAGAATGCCCGCTGCGTAATGGGCGGCATGCACGCCTGCAAGATGTCCTTGCCTTGGCGCGGGCGTTGCGCAGAATGTTCTGGGGCATGGATGCACGTGAATGCTTGACGTTGCCAGCCCACTGCGGCCATGCGCCACTCTGGCAAAGGGTAATGGGGCTCTTGGGCGTGAAGATCCCGGCAGGAAATGCTGCCGGCCAGTTTTATCGCGCACGAGCCGATTTCTGCGGCTGGTACCCGCTGCCAAAGTCACCCAGGCCAGCCCGGGAAGTAGAAATGGGTGCATTCTTTCTTCTGGCTTCATTTCGGGCCGCAGATGCACTCCGGAACCGCAGATGCACTTCGGAACTTTTGGTGGATGCGCTAAGAGCTCCTCCGAGGAGCGAGGCGGGACGCGCTGTGTGGCGTCATGGCATGTCATCCGCCCCGTTCTGCTCCGCACCTCGCAAAGAGTCTCACACACTCTTGCTTGGGAGGGAGTGCCCTTTTTACGACCCTTCCTTTTGAATGTAGCAGATCCACTAGGAGAAAAGGGCCAAATAACACTTTTGCGAAAACACATAAAACACATTTCATCAAAGTTCTGCACGCTAAGAACACAAAAGTAACACAAACCCGTAAATTTTGTACACGGTTGAAAACGTGTTATTTTGCGCTTTTTTACCTAGCGATCTTGCCAGGTCAACACATCTAGATTGCATCATTGGAACAGGCGTCCAGTGCCACGCGGGGCCTACCCGCGCATCAAAAACGAGGGGCCCTTCTTTTGTGAGGTTAGGGCAGGGCCACGGGACGCGCGCCTTGACCGGTTTGACCGGTCAGCGCTTTTCAACCCTCGAGGTTCCCGGGCGTCCAACGTGAGAAGCTGGGTTAGGTGACAAATTCACGGAAAATCTGGCATTGGGGGCTCTGCTGTGTGAGTCAATGAATGCCGTCAAAGGAGGGAAATCGGTGCCAGATTGGCAGAAGCCGCATGGCAGCAGCAGTGCGCTGGCAATGCGGCAGAAGTGCGGCGACCTCTGCGCACCCGAGGCGCACCAAGGGCTGGCCCTTGCAAATCAGGGGATGCATCAGCGTGGCGAGATCAGCTAATTTAGGGATAATGAATGTGATAGAGCAGACAGCGAAGGACCACAATACGACAGGTGGCGGATGCGTCCCAGCATGGGGCACCCAACCTGTTCGAGAGTTTGTTCGAGAAGCTCTTCGAAGAGTTCGAGGAGAAGAAAGGGAAATACCGGACATTTGGACTGAAATATCAAGATGCAGAATGCATCGTGCAGCTTTTTGAGAGATCTCCCCAGATTGCCCTCGAACGCCACGGCGACTTCTGGGTCGCATTTTGTACATTGCTGGACAGATGCAGTGCGCTCTTACGCTGCTGACCGGAAGTTTGACGCGGTTGGGTTAAGCAGTGTCAAGAGAACGGTTTCCTGGCGCGGGTGACGTTACGTGGGAGTCCATGTTTGGCAATTAACTGCCACTTTCAAGGCGCCCCATGCATGCTCGCTGTTTCGAAAAGACGACGTGCTCCCACGGCGCCGACGCTCAAACGGCTTGCTGCTGGATTGACAGCCCATCTCCCTGAAAAGCTGTTGTCGGCTTCAAAGTTGCCATGTTCCGGACTGCATATCATTTCTAATCCACAGCTTGTGCAGCTGAAGGCCGTGGAGCGATGGCTATCGAATCAGTACCATGGTCTCTTTTGCAGAAACAGGGCGACTACTGGAGTAGATAATGTGCAGCTTGCAGGCACACCTGGGCCCCAAAACCGAACCAACCAGCTTCCACGGTATCGGCGAATAAAGAATACCGTGCAGCGACACAACGCTGATGTACCGCCACCCAGTATGGAGGGATCCTCCTTTTCCTGCCACGGCTATGCCGCAGGGCGAGAACACAAGCTGCGAACATGGCACATGGCACTTTATTGCTCCTTGGGCGGGGACGCCAATGGTGTCTTCACTGGTGTCGGAATCCGAGGGCTGGCCGAAGTCAAACAGGAGCGCAGTGCCGGTGGTGGTCCTTGGAAGCTGCTGCTGGCACCCGGGCCGTCCGCGCGCGGCGGACCCTCCCTCTTGGCGATGCCGTGGTCGGCGTGGGAGGCCATGGGGTTAGAGTTCCGCGACGGCAGACTGGAGAGGGAGTTTGAGCGCGGCATAGTGCTCGGCAGATTTCAGTCATGGATGGTGGTGCTGTGCCTGCAGGCGGCCAGTGTCGCCGTGTACTTCTGGAAGGTCGAGAATAGATCGCGGGGGATCCGGTTGGCGCTGTCGTGCGTCGCCGAGACGCTGTACGCACCGTGGCGGGGGGTGCCACGACTGCGAGCCTCGATGAGGTGCAGGGTGCCTGGGGACTGGGTGGACACTGACTGGAAGCGGTCTGTTTGGCTACTGGCGGTCGTATTGGCTATATCTGCTTGGAGGATGCGTGACGCAGTATTCCAGCCGCGGAGCTATGGCGATTGGTTTTGCTCAAGCTATCAGGATACTCTCGCCCACGTACTGCACTTCCTGTTTTACGTTGCCGTGCCAAGTGTGGTCACACCGCTGCCACTCAAATTGCAAATGCCGGTGCTGGTGGCCAACGCCGTGTTACTTCTCCCCGTTCTCGCTGCTCGATGCGATGTCCTTTGGGAAGACGATGGCACTTGGGACTTTATGAATCGGTTGTCTTGGTTCCTACTGCAAGGCCGGTATGTGGTTCAGCAATGTGAGCCCAGGTTGAGGGAGCCACTGGCAAGGTGCCGACACATGCATATGTTCTTGTATTTAACAGCATGCACTTTTCTCTCCTGTTGTACCATGTTATTTGAGGTTGCATTGTGGAAGGGTTTTCTCAAGAAAAAGATGCAATGGGAAGAGTTTGATACAAAAGAATGGAGTCTGCTTCAGGTGCTGAATGGATTCCTGCTCCTGATTTTTCTCCTTTTCACTGTCCTGTGGCAGTTTCTTTTCGGGTTGTATGGGATGTGCTGGTCATATGAATGGCAATGAGTCACACATCCAAGGCCACCCATCTGCTGAGGGGCAAATTGCTTTGTGGCAGCTGGGACCCATGCCCCAAGGCAGCACACCCTGCCTGTTGCAATCCTCCTTGCGCTGTGGCGATTATTCCAATGTGCAATCAATGCGACCTTGCATAATGAGGCCAAAGGTGGATGGATCAATCAGCGTGCCGTTGAAGTACTGTTGGTGGGGAAGCACGCAGGCTTGTCTTTTGCCTGCGTAGGCAGCTGGGGGAAGCATTACACCACAAAATGCATCACCAGGTCCTTGGGCTAACAACACTCAGTGGGCAATTGAAGGACTGTGGCTGTTCTGCCAGGCATGCTGTGGGCATCTGGATCTCTTGTGTTGGGCACTGGACAGGTGGCAGCAACAGCTCATCAATGATGTTTGGACAACGCCATCACAGGCACCGGTGGAGGCAATCGTGTGGCCATCCTGTGAGTGGGGCTGATAATATTCTGCAAGAAGCTTGATACAGAACCCAGTGAGTTGCAATCGGGCAGAGAAATAGTCTGCCTTGTGGATGCTATTCTCTATGCAGTTGTCAGGCTGCATTGGCCACAAAAGCATCAGTTCCTGTCTTGTAACGATGAATGTGCTCTGTTAACTAGGACGATATTCCTCAGTCATTGCCCTACAAGCAGTCGATGGTGTGAGCAGCAAAAGGCGTATCACCTCAGATGGGTAGAAAACCAAGATGTGGTCGTGAGGATCGTCCTAGGGGCTGGCAGCTGTGTTGTTGAGCATAGGTGCACAATGAACTCGATTGCTCACATGCGCAGCAAGCAAATTTCCGGTTTTACCCATCTCTTGGTTTGTATGCAGATGGCTGGATGTCATGATGGACCATTGGCCATATATGTGGGTGCGGTGAAGATTAGGAGCTCAGTTCAGGAGGCCTGGTGGCTCTCTATATGTGAGCCACAGACAGACATTGTGGGTGCTTGACAGAATGTCGAGAATACAATCTGTGCAAGAAGCACAACTACGGTCATCTGGGGGTATTCTGCCAATGTGCATGCCTGTACAGGTTTGATTGCTGAACTAGAACAGACTGTCCAACAATATTAGAACGAGACCAATTCATAGACACAGGCTGTTGATGCTGTCTTTTCCCCTGAGACTTCCCTCCCTGCCGATCTGTGCGTCTGGAAGGCCGCCAAGAATGTTCCAGACTCATGAGACAGACACCCAGGTCGAGACGGCCTGGCCGCTGAGCCCAATGCCCAGACAGTGCAACGAATGGCCTTTCCTCGCCACCCAAGTGAAGCACGCAGGTAGTGTGATTAGTGCCTTACTGGCACTCGGTCGTCGCATTTACTGACCCACAAAGCAACACCACCGACCGCAGGCTCCTCTCCTTCCCTGCAATGGACGCGACAAAAGACCCCGATGCCCTCTCCCCAACAATGGCACCTCCTCAATCCATTTGAGGCTTGTGCAGGTCAGAGCACCCATGGGTATCAAGGGCGCACACCCAGCTGCCTGGAACCGCGAGCCTCGAGCCCACCGGTCCCTCTGCCCCCTCCTCGCGCCACAATCGCCCTGCATGGCTCCGGAGGGGCAAAAATCGCCACCAAGCCAACAGGGCGGGGGAGGCCTTGGGTTATTTCCGTGTTTTAGTACGCAGAACACAGATGAAATGCGTATATCTGTGTTCGCAAAAAGTGTTATTTGGTTCTTTATTTGCTAGTGGGACGAGGTTGTAATGGATGATTCACTCTGCTTCCGTTTTCTTATCGTCCGAAATGCAAACAATACGTTCACTGGGCGTCCACTCTCTCATTCAAGATTTGCCCTCTTTTCATGTGCGTTCTTTCGCATTTAAAACTCCAAATGTGTGCAGGCGATTGGACCATATCTTGAAGACCATCCTTGTCCCAAGCGTTTATGGTTGCATGGCAGTCGCCAAAGCTCACCCAACATCCACAAACAGAACTCGCGTTGTTCGGCAGTGGAATGTACTGAGTTATGACGACAGATTTGGCCGAACCACAGTAGTAGCAGAATCTGGATCAACATAATTTGCTTGGCAGGAACACAAGAATTCGTAAATTCCCAGAATTCTGCAAGAAGAGCTCACAGAGATCCAATCCATTGCAGGTGTAGCACGCTGGCAGCCAGACACGAAGCGGTTTTCGTCTGTTACCATTGCGCAGGATATCCAAACATCTTTTGCATAGCCAATGTGCTGGACGACCTGAAAGCCTGCCCGAAAGCGTGCTGGACAACAGGTTTCGCACATTTGGAGCAAGAAACGTGCCGTAGGTGGTAGCATTACATTTCAGACGCCCCCACGACCTGCAAACGTTAGTCCACACTTGGGTTGCGGAATCCGAATGCGCAACAAACATTCTGTGCACCTGTTCGGGAATGCGAATGTGCTGAGAGCTTGGGGTATGCTTCCCGCATTGAGCACCGCCGAGGCTGAACACACCGAGCCACCTGTCTGTCCCATCACCATGCATGGGAAGCTGTAGCCACCCTGGCCAGAAGCCGCTCGCGCCTGATGTGGCAGCACTGGTGATGGAGCCAGGGCGTTGGACGTGTGCGTTTCTTGCCCGAAACGTGAAGCGAAGCCGAATTCGGCTGCTGTTCCGACAACGGCGTGCTCGGCCCGGCCTATTCGTGTAGGGCATAGCAAGGAGCTCCGATCTCTCGCTTTTTGGGATGCCAAGGTCGGCTTGGCAGGCCGCGGCGCTGCGCTTTCGCGACGACCGCCTGGAGCGGTAATTCGAGTGCCATGTGGTGCTCATCAGCTTTCAGAGGTGGCTCGTGGTGTTGTTCCTGAAGTGGGTCGCTGCCGGCCTGCTGTGTTGGAAACACGACGACAGATCGCTGTGGATTCGACTGCCGCTGTCGTGCGTCGTGGAGACGCTGTATGTGCCGTTCCTTGGGGTGTCTCGGCTGCCGGTCACCATGAGCAGTTGGCGGAATGGGGATTGCGTGGACATTCACAGGGTACCGCTTTTGGGTCTGTTTGCGGTCATATTCGGTTTGTACATTGGGAAAGTACTCCGCAAGGGAATATGTGAGCCCTACAGCGGCGACAGATGGTTTCTTATCCTGTTGCTGCTCCCCTTGCTCTACCGAGTGGCGTGGAACCTCTGTCTCTATGACTGCAATCGCCACTTCTCGCAGCCAAGCCGGCGACATTGTTCCCATTGAGCTATATCTCGAAGATTTGTGCCACGATCAGCGACAGCGCTGACACCAAGGAATTGGATGATGAATGGGGCTTATGGAATCGGCTGTTCTGGTTCCTGCTGCAAGGCAAACACGTGGTCCAACGATGCGAGCCAAGGTTGGAGGGGCTGACGGAAAGATGCAAACATTGGCAGACGTTTAATTATATGGCCGCCCTTGCTGTTGGCCGTTTTTTTGTTGTGGTTCATGAATGATATCTCGGGGGAAGTGTTTCTGAGCAAGAAGGACTGCTCAGAAGAGGTCCATGGAAAGCGGAAGGGTGCGCTTCAAGTGCTGAGCGCCTTCCCAGTAATCCTCTTTCTCCTGTGCACTGTCCTGTGGCAGTTGCTTCTCAAGGTTTATATATCCCAGGGCACTTGAATGCACATCAATGGGTTAGGCACTGAGAACAATACAACTCATACTGTGCCCAAGCCTTGTGTTGTGCTCCATTTGGCATGCCTGCATGCACTGTGCGGGCAATGTTGTTGCCAGCAGTTTACGTCGCAAGCAATAAATCGCCCTGGGGATATGAGGAGTGGATGGCAATTTGAAGCGCTGTCGGAGTCAGCGAATGGGGCACTGGGCTGGAATATGGAATTGGTAGATAGAAAACTACACAAAAACTGGCATTCTTTCTGCCAGGGCTTGCTTGGAATTGCTGATCCTGGAAGGAAACGACCATATGGCAGTGATGTTGACATCAGTCAAGTGAGGTTTCATGCATTGGTCAGAGTACAAATATTCAAGCAAACAGCCACGCGCAGCTATTGTGCACACAATGGTAATTCCGTTGTGACCGTGTCCACGGGCTCTGTACCAATTGTATCTGGACTCCTCCAGATGGTCAGTGCTCCTTGATCATTGCCCACACAAGACATGAAGGCTAAATGAGGAAGGCCGTCAGCCAGGAGGGAAGAAGGCCACGTCTGAATGTGGGGATCAGGCTTGGTTTTTACGTTTACGTTTACGTTTTTACTTTTACGTTTTTACGCGTAAAAACGTAAATTTGCAAAAGGGCCTATTTTTACGGCTACTTTTACGTTTTTACGGCTCCCTTGGACGCCCAGATTACATGATGAAAGTTGTGTACAATTATCAGTCCTCCGCGATATCCAGCACCCGCAACACAGTGTCCACCTCGCCCTTGGCAAGGGCGATGATGGTGTTTAACAAAAACTCGCTTTCTGTCCCTTGCAGGGCGTCTGGCTGCCACTCTCCGGACTCCGTATGTCTGCATGTACTGTCCTTATGTACACCGGGCAGTTTTTACGTTGTATTTACGTATTTTTACGCATTTTTACGCGTAAAAACGTAAAAACTGTTTTTACGCGTAAAAACGTAAATACGATCAGTTTTTACGGCGTAAAAACCAAGCCTGGTGGGGATCATGGTGCTCGAAGCCATGTCATAACCAAGAGGCAGGCTGTGAAGAGTACAGTGCCAGGTCTGAAGGCGATTAGCACTGTGAGGGTGATTAGCACATTGTAGGACTTGTACGGATTTGCTATTTCTAAGTCAGGAATTCTGGATGGGGGATTGACGCATGTCAGCAAATACCAGGGGCCAGAAGCAGATGTGGTTGCGGGCTTCGTGTCTGGGGCGGACAGCAGCAGTGAGTATGACCATGCGAGGACCACCGCTGCTGTGCCAGGTGGCATTCACGGCTGCAAGATGCATACGCCCTGGCGTGGTTATCAAGAGTGACGATTGACTCGACTTCCGTTGACGTTGACCCACGCACATACCTCCGACTGCTCGGATCGGTGACCACCAGCGCCTCCAACAGCTACATCGCCTCCATATGGCTTTCAAGAGCGCGAAATCAGGCCCCAGGAGTGCAAGGCGCAAGGCGGATCGAAGGACAGCGCCGAATCCTCAACAGAAGCATGCCCTCCTGCAGGCCAGGGAAAAAACAGCGACACAACGGTAGAGGGTCGCTGAGGCATCGGCCCGATTGCCTGACGGTGCTGGACAGCACGGGTCGGCGGGAGGTGAGGGTATTCACATTTTTTCTTCCCGTGTAAATGTATAGGCGTTTGACATTTGAAGTCTGGCAACGGGCCGTCAATGGGCCGGCAGGCAATGGGCCGAATATTCTCTTCCTATTTTGCCGCTTTGTCGTATGCTGTTTGACAAAGTGTGTGCATGTGAGTTGCGACGATCTACGATGGATGGAAAATGTTGTAAAGAACCTTGCTGTGAAACAACTATTGCATTTGGAACCCTGTTGCCCTTTATTTGTTTAAACACAAGTATGCACATATTGACGTGTGTTTGCAGAAAACATATTTTTACAATTTACGTGTAAAATACACGCAAATATGGGTCATGTACACTTAGAATCTGGGCCGGCTTTTCCTTCCTGATTGACTATCGCCTTCGCTCAACCTGTGGCATAGGGGAATGTTTGGGCCGGCCGCCAATCACTTTACGGACGCGAAGGGCTTAGAGGCCATCTGTTCACACTGCGGCCTGGCTGTGGGCGATGGCGTGGTGGGCATCAGGCAGTCCAGAAAGTGGCAACCAGACGCGCTAGAGTGGGCAGAGGACGACCATTTGTTCGACGGAGTCGTTGCCCCTTCGGAGGGCGACGTGAATGCCGCATTGTGGGTGCTCCGGGGCCCTGTCGACTAATCATTTGTCTGCGACTTTTGTAACATGGGTGTGATGACGCAGCGTAAATAACACGGCCCAAATCGCCACTGGCCACTCCGTCAATATATGTGAGCCAGAAGACCCTCAGTACCGCTTCTTGACGTCAAAGAATGAGGCCACTGCTCCTGTTGTTTCCCACCGATCATACGTCGGTCGAAGCCGGCCGGCACAGCCCGCTCCTTCGCTGTGCCCAGAGCGGTCTGGCAGGTGGCGGGATTTGAGTTCCGCGGCGCCAGACTGGAGAATGAGTTCGAGCGCACCAGGGCGCTCAAAAACTTCCTGACGTGGCCAGTGGTGCTGCTGCTCCAGTGGGCCATCACCGCCGCGCTGTTGTGTAAACACGAGGACAGATGGCTGTGGATCCGAGCTGTGCCGTCATGTGGCGTGGAGATCTTTTACGTATGTACGTAAATCGGTATACCAATGCAAGTTCTGCGGACACCTATGAGCTGGAGGTTGTGCGGGGACTGGGCGGACTCTATTTGGATGCCCACTGCTTGCGTATTCGGTGTCGTTGTTTTTGTTGTTGTTGCAAGAATGACAGGTGAAGAGCTCCGTGCGGGGCCTGGAACGAGCGGGGATTCGCTCTTTTGGTTGTTTGGGCTGGGTATTTTTTGCCCATTGCCGTTTCGCCCCTTCCGGTCATGCTAATACTGCCGCTTGTGGTTGCCAAGGTGGCCGCGCTTTTCCCCTACAACGATATGGCGAAGCTTTGCCATCCCGACAACAATGTGTATCACCCAGTGGGAAGGGGATGCTCAGTCGGTAGTTTGGTATAGGTTGTCCTGGCTCCTGCAAAGCAAACATGTGGTCCCAGAGCAGAGCGAACCCAGCCAGAGGGGCGGCAGGCAAGGTGGGACAATGCGCAAATGTTCTTTTATTGGGCAGCTGTATCGATCACTTTCTCTTTTCTTTGGTCAGCAGAAGTTTGCTAACGACATGCATTTATGGAGCAAAGGAAGCGCTTAGAGGAGGTATGCCACATACCATATGCGCGAGGCAGTGGGATGTGCTTCTGTCCTGGAAAGCTCCAGTTGTGCTGGCACTTTTCGTCCCCACTGTCTTGGGGCGCCATTCTAAACATCCCTTCACATTCATTCTCTGCAAATTCTGCTGCTACCTACCAACATTTGAACTTGACATTCGATTAGTTTTTTATCTGTCATTTACCTTTTGCAAGCAAGTACCATCACCATAGTTACCAATTGCGTGCCTCCTAGATCCCCAGCAGTACTACAGTGGCCTACTCAAGGACTGCTCGCCCATTGCCAATGCCAGCCCCAGGTGGAACAATCAGCGGAATGCCCGCAACACTGTGGTCAGAGTACAGTGCAAGAATCTTCCATGACATTCATCTGCTGGCAGAGAACTCCGCCCCATATTATGAGTCTCCTGAGGCGTCCGACTTGTCAATGGACGTTCTGTTGTCCCAACCCATGTGCATCCTAAGAAGAAACTGTTGGCATTGCTCAATTTCGGACTGATAACGCTGGAAAATGTTATCTCGATATCATCGGTATTGATGTTCAAGACACATCGCCGGGGGGGTGGGCTCAATATAGGGACCCCTGTACTGGGCGACTGAACTGGCTCCGTCAAATATGCATGCTATCTCATAAGAATGGCCAAACTAGCGCCCACTGAGGCGTTGACTGGCATCAAGAATGTTGGTCTTGATGCCCACCGAGTTGCCACAGGTGAGGCGTTTGGCTTGAGAACAAGCAATTAGCTGGTATGAGCTCCCAGTCAGAATGGGCGCATAGTTCAATAGGGCACCTGGTGAACATGGGCATCCGGTCGATATGGGCATCCAATCCGCACATTTTCACCTGTCGAAATTGCTACGTCTGACTTCACCACGCCGCGGCACAGCACCTGCGAGTCATCAAGACGGAGTCCACAGCTGCTTGGCTGGAACTCGACCTTTTTGTCTACCTGGTTGGAGAAGATAGTTTCTACTCTCCTCCCCTGGCGCTTCAAGGCAGCCAATGCTGGGATGCGGGTCGCCGCTCTTCAGTGGCCAGTGACCAGCCGCGGGCAGCCACGAGCTCACCGGCTCGCCCAAGGGAACGACACCGAAACGGCACCGCCAGCGGCGCATCGCTCGGGCGCCAGTTGTTGTCGAGAGTCGAGGCAACGAGGCCACGCCCCCACCCGCCACTCGCTTTAGGTGCGGTCGGCAGTGTCAAGAGTGGACGGACAGCCACTTGAAAGAGCAATTTTCAGTGCGGACAATTTTCAGTGTTCTTGGACGGGCTTCTTCCGAGGATCATTGTGGAGTGGAATCGCGCCTGTGGCCGTCGAGGTGTGGGGATTTGGCCGGATGCCCAAGTGGCTGCTATGCAGCTTCACCACCTTCGGAGCATCGCACCCTCGTCGTTGTCCCCTGAGAGGCCCACCGGGCACGCAAAATGTGGCACCGAGATGCGGCCTGTAGCCAGCGTGGGACTGGTCTGTGGCATGCAGCCTCTGTACCGTGATTGACGAGGCTCGGGGCAGTCAAGGCGAAACCTGGCCAATCCAGAAGTGCACGCCTGCTGGCTGCAAGTTAGGGGGGAGTTCGTCGCTGTGTTCGGGTGTGCGCGTGCTGCGCACAGGAGTTGCGAGGGACGTTTTGCGAATGCGTCGTTCACGATGTTTGGATGGTGCTTGAATATTGTTTGAAGATTTGTTGCTGAGAAAATGCCTTGGACAGTGCGTTGACTCCGTCAATTGTGGCGAGATCGCTTTTGATGACACGTGTGAATCAGCTTGGAGAGGTCAGCAATACCCTTGCACCTGGCAGATGGTGTTGGGTGTGCATGAATCCACCGTGTGTGTAACCGAAATGCCTCACAGCTCGTATCCATACAGGGCACAAATGTTTGTCCTCAACTTGACGAAGATTGTATGTTGCTCTTATAGGCACACTCCAAGAGGCTAAGTTCGGGGACTCGAAACCATGCATGAAGATGGGGATCAAACGGAGATTTTCGCAAGATGCCCAGGGCGACTGTGCGATCGGGGGATGGCAGTTGGGCTTGAGGATGGCACCCCCCAGCCAGCACTATTCTCCAGGAATGCTTCTGGCAGCAGGGAAACTCTTGGGTGGTGGCTGGCAGTGGCGATGGCCCTGCTGAACATGGTGTCAGCAGAAGCCAACACAGAGCCACAGTGCGAGTCCAACGGCCAATCCATGTGGCCCATCGCTGCTCATGCTGGGCCATTCTGCATCGTCTTGCTCTGCACATTGCATATGAGCCACAATACCCAGCATGTATGCGATCTCAGCAGAATGCATAGAAGGGTTGTGTGTTTCTTTTGGCTGTCTGTCCTGGTTGCACTGGCTGTGTCCTCTTGGTACATCGCAACAGGCAAGCTTGACATGTTCCATCTACTGCTGGAAAGTGGTGCAGGAGCAGCATCAGTGGCACTCATCTTTGAGCTTTTCAATCAATGGGCGCCAGACACCCGACGAGGGCACATCATTGCTACCTGGCTGCGAAACGGGGTGAAAAGGTCCTGGCCTCACGATGAGCAAGCCCTGGCCAGGATCCACAACTCTCTTTACAAAATCCGAGAATTGACTGTCGGTTATGATGAGGAAACACTTGCTAAGGCTGCACTGAACATTGCACCTCTAAGGTGGCAGAGAGACATTCTTGGTGATACGTTGTGGTTTGAGATGCGGGAGCCTGGCTTGGATCGCAATAATTGGCGTGGAGTAGATGGCATCGATCGCAATAATTGGCGTGGAGTAGATGGCATCGAAGGTACACTCCTGTATAACGATGTTGGGCACTGCATACAGGCAATGCACAGACACCTGCCGGAAGAGTGGTTGTTTGGACAAGATCGTATTTTCCCTCGACTGTGGATGCTGGAATCGCGAAAACAGGACATAGAGACAACTGTGGAGGCAGCCATGGTTGTTCAGCCACAGATTGTGCAGCGTTTTGGGTGTGGCAGGATATGGCTACTGCTATGCCTGCTGATGCCATACATACGCCATGTGCTGTGCGCCACAGACGATTCTGTCCCGGAAAATGACCACGATGTCCATCAGTGCGTGCCATCCCTAGATGAGAGTATAAGTCCAGTTGGCCGAGTAGTCTTCTTCTTGAACATTGTGATACTCCTCTTGATGGCAACTCACGCTGGTGCTGCGCATTATGTGCTGGGATTTTTTGTGGCTTTGGGCCACTTGTCCTTATCCCTGTTGCATGGCATCCCATCGCTGGTTCTGGCAGTGGTGCTTTTCACCATAACCTGTGGGCGGATAGCGCCCCCTTCACGGGACGCATCGATCGAATGGTCTGGGATCACCATAAACAGGGGGGCAGACGACGGCATAGATCGACATGACGAAGTGCTAATTTCCCTGGCAATGCTGCACAGAAAGGGCAACCTCACTCTGCACATCTGGGATGTTCACAGAGTAAAGGGACGCATTGTGTCCAGGTTTGGGAAGCCGTTCATGGATCAAGTTCGGGGTGCCTTCGAGAGGGCTGAGCGAAAGGTGTCTGGTGAGAGAGGGGCGGCTGCTGGCTCGAGGCGTGAGGACATGGATTCCATAGCAGTGGCTGAGCGAAAGGTGTTTGGTGAGAGAGGGGCGGCTGCTGGCTCGGGGCGTGAGGACATGGATTCCATAGCAGTGGCTGAGCGAAAGGTGTCTGGTGAGAGAGGGGCGGCTGCTGGCTCGGGGCGTGAGGACATGGATTCCATAGCAGTGGCTGAGCTTGAGGATCTGCGAAATCGAGATGATTTTGATGAAGCTGCATATGAGTCGTTGCTGTCAGAAGTCAGTAAGTTGGTTGAGAAAGGGACGCCAATGCCATCACCATGTGGGCAGGATGCGGAGGGCCATAGGGAGGGGCAATCTGGAGATGGCGGGGCAGTATCTGGCGAAGGCAGAAGCCCAGGAAAGAGACCCTGGGCGGCTGCTGGCTCGGGGCGTGAGGACATGGATTCCATAGCAGTGGCTGAGCGAAAGGTGTCTGGTGAGAGAGGGGCGGCTGCTGGCTCGGGGCGTGAGGACATGGATTCCATAGCAGTGGCTGAGCGAAAGGTGTCTGGTGAGAGAGGGGCGGCTGCTGGCTCGGGGCGTGAGGACATGGATTCCATAGCAGTGGCTGAGCGAAAGGTGTCTGGTGAGAGAGGGGCGGCTGCTGGCTCGGGGCGTGAGGACATGGATTCCATAGCAGTGGCTGAGCTTGAGGATCTGCGAAATCGAGATGATTTTGATGAAGCTGCATATGAGTCGTTGCCGTCAGAAGTCAGTAAGTTGGTTGAGAAAGGGACGCCAATGCCATCACCATGTGGGCAGGATGCGGAGGGCCATAGGGAGGGGCAATCTGGAGATGGCGGGGCAGTATCTGGCGAAGGCAGAAGCCCGGGAAAGAGACCCTGATTGCCATTGTCTACATGTTGGCTTTGTCAGATCCGCTGTTTCGACTGTATTTCCCTTCCTTCAGTTAGCGACTTGCTGGTTTTGCTTGGCTTGCTTATTAGGTTTCAAGATGAGCTGCATATAGGGCAGTAGCGATAACGTGTTGTGGGACTGTGCCCAACTGCCTTTGTATTCGATTACGATTTCTAATGGAGCGGAATAGTACCAAATGCTAGAATCGGATGTAAGCAACCATGAACGCCTGTTTGCTACCCCTACGCGTGCCTTGGCGCTGACCCCAGGAAAATTCCTATATCCATGGATATATAAGGAGAACACATGCTCCTCCACCTACCTGAATATGTGGGATTGAGCGACTCTTTCCCACAGCATGGAAAGGTAGGTGGTGATGCTACAGTACAGTGTCGTTCATCACGGAGGGGTCGTTGAGCACAGTATAGTATCGTTGAGCAGGGAGGGAATGTTGTTGCACAGCCATCCCATAAAAGATAGTGTGCACAATCAGCCAAGCACACAGACAAGTACTCGGCTATTCCCCTCAACATACCAACACATCAAACAGAATGCGTTCTATTACATTGTCTCCCATTGCAACTCATTATTCTGGACCTGGCCTCGACCAGGTCAAGGACACTTGCCTGAAACCATGGGCCTTGCTCCGAGGATGGCTGCACCATTTTCTCTTGCAGTACTTCTGTGTGAATTTGAGCAATGGCATCGACAATCGCCTCCAAATGCCACCACCACCAATTGTCCTGCTAGCCACCCGGTGCCCGTTGCTGCATGTCAGCAGCATGCCTGGGCAACCTAGCAGATGCAATGCCCTGTTGAATGCTCCTCGCTCGCGGACTTGACAATGCAATTTCCCCTGCTATGTGCACTTCCTCGATCCGCCTGCTGCCCATCGCCTGGAGTACCCAATGTTGCCTGCTGATCCGACCCAATAACACTTCAACAATCCACTGATTCGCCGCTTGCCTATAGAATCCCCCAGGATAACAGCGGCCAAATGGGACAAATGGCGGAGCTTTGGTCAATGTATTATAATGGTGGTGGGCCCCCTGGTCCAGACAAGGTCGAGTGCACCGGCGCACTGAGACAAATGGTCTATGGGGTGCCGACTTTTATAGGTGGCGCGCTCCCCCTCTCGTCATGACACCCTCGGCCCTCTGTAATGTCCAATACACTCCTGTAATGCCAACCTCGGCCTCCTGTAATGCCACCTCAGCCCTTGGAGAGCCACTCACATGGTCCCTTGGCCCCTTGGCATGCCTCTAGTAATGCCAGGCGGCTTCCCCAAGCTATACCATATCCCTCCAAGGTACCATGGCCGTAGGGGCGCTTTTACCTGTGATCCGATGTAATCCGGGTACTTGATAGGTGCCCGTATTGCTGGATCAACCCCACAATCCCTTGGAGTGTACTCCACCACTTCCTGGCGGCTCCCATCCGCCCATGACCGCGCACCACATCATAATAGACTATAATGTTCATAATCACACCGGTTCCATCAAGGAATAATGCCCCAAATGGTCAGAAGGTTACTATTTTTTTTGCGACAATGGATTGTTCTTTTCTTCGACAGTGGCGATAATTGATGCGTGAGATGTTGGCATCAGATTTGCCACACCACCCCTGTACGGTCCACCGAGCCTCCTCTCACAATGGCGCTGAAGGCGCGTCTGTTTGGAGAAAGGACAAAAAGGCGAAGCCAGAACGTTTGGGGACGCCCAGGGTCCCCACTGTGGTAATTTCGTGCACTTTGTTTGGCGAACTGCTCGTGGGATTGTGTCTTGCAAGGTCCCGTAGGGGGCAAGCTCGGCCGAGCGACGATAATGGGATTAATGAGTTTAATGGATGTTAACGAAATTGTGTGCTGCGGGATGTAAGAGCGTGCGCGGCCACGCCGATTGTAGTTCGATCGTTCTGGAAGACACCGCCTCCCTGCCTCCTCGAGCGCAAACGCCGCACGCCTCGGACGGGACCGCACGGAGTGGCCGTCACCCACGGGCCAGAGAGAGCCCGGGGCATGCTGTCCGGCCAAGGACAACCACGCTTCCACAGGAGAGGCCCTAGAGCGCGGGCCAGGGTACCTGGACGCGGCCAAGGGGGAACCGTGCCAACACCCACCTTGCGGAAGGGGGCTGCTGCTACCACTCGGCGATCACCTTGGCACTGAGATTCAGCCGAATCGGCTGAGGTTGCAGCCCCCCGTTTCCTCCCCAGATCTGTTTTTGCCGTGCTAGCCCCCTAAAATGTGGCCACTTGGCCACGCAAGGAGACGGCGCCGCAAACTGGGACCGGGGAGTGTTGCTCGTGATGCCAGATGGGGAGGCCAAAGCGCTGGTTGCCAGCGCCATTGCCGTCCAAACATCGACCATCAAGGCGCCCACGCCCAGCGCCGTTGACTAGTCACACGACCAGGTTTTACTGCCGGGTGGGGGCACGCCCTGTGGTGGGCTGCCACTGGAGCCATTTCAGCGATTGGCGCAACCCTAGTGCTCATTTGGCGCCGCCTGGCCCTGTGCATCACCCAGACCCCAAACAAGCACAGCGTTTACTCATAAAGTTCGAGGGAGCGGAAAACGGTCCCTCGGGCGGTGAACAACAGCGACGGCAGCTGCTAGCGGCCGGTGGCAAGTGACGGTGGAGGGGACGGGGGGCGGGTAGGCGAGCTGGTTCGAAGGCCCGCCGCCTTCCCAAGTTGTGCATTAGTCATATTAACTGTTGCAGAAAAGAACAATCCGCTGTTGCAAAAAAGAGTAGTTTGGCACTGTCGCAAAAAAGAATAGTCCACTGTCGCAAAAAGAAATATTCACCTGGCCAGAAATGGGCAAAATGACCTAAATTGCCTTAATGACTTCATTATACCGAAAACTGGCCCATTTAACAAGATGAATGTGGCGATCATGATTAACACATTTCAGACTCAGATGAACGCATTTAACTTATCTAAGTCATCTAATTACCCGTTACAGTATAGTACAGTGTCCAATCACTACAATCTCCCCCCCTTAAACTAAGCATTGTCCCCAATGCGGCCGTAGTACTCCTGGATCTTCTCTTGCGCATTTTGGAGGTTCTCTTCAGGCTCCCAAATCGCTTCATGGGCAGGGTAGCCTTCCCAAAAGACGAGGTACTCCTTGACGGTTGGAAGTCCGTGCTTCCGCAGTCGATAGTTGACGATTTCCTCAACGAAATACTCCTCGTGGCCGTCCGTAGAGATGATTGCTTCGGGAGGTTGGGAACGTCTTCTGGCATCCCTTGGCGCTCGGTATAACTTCAGTTAAGCAACATGGAAGATAGGATGCACTTGGATGTGCGCCGGCAGCTCTAGCTTGTAGACTATCGTGTAGCACTCCGTCACCTTGAACGGTCCAATGTACAATGGTCCAAACTTGTGGCTTGGTCCAGCTCCAGCAATGCTGAGGTACTTGGTAGAGAGAAGAACTTTATCACCAGCACGCAACTGCAAAGGTCTTCGCTTCTTGTTTGCATAGCACTTCTGTCACTCTTGAGCCTTCGTCAAGTTGTCACATGTGTGCAGTAGATCCTTGGACAAAGTCTCCATCCAATCCTCAGCTGTGACGTTCTTTGTCTCTACTCTAGCCAACAAGTTTGCAGGGTTCACTGGATGACACACGTAGCAAAGATAGAAAGGCATAAATCCAGTTGAAGAATGCACAGCGTTGTTGTAGACAAACTCCACCATCCTCAGCCATTGATCCCAGTCGTTGTGTCGTTGTCCCATGAACGCTCTCATGATCTCCTCAATTGTATGGTTGGCCCTCTCTGTTTGGCCATCAGTTTGAGGATGAAATCCCAACGACATCGTCAAAGTTGTTCCCATATTCTTGAACACTTCTTTCCAAAAATGGCTCGTGAACTTGCTATCACGATCCGACACAGTAGTTCCCTGCAATCCATGGACTCGCACAATGGAATCCACAAAAATCTTAGCCACATCCACAGCAGTGGCTGTCCCTTCTGTTGGTCTCAGCACCACCATCTTGGTGCCATAATCCACCATGACCAACAAAGCATCATAACCTGATCGGGTCTTTGGCAAATGAGCGATCAAATCCATGCTAACCTTTTCCCAACGATTGTGAGGTATTTCCAAAGGTTGCCACAACCCAGCGCTTCTCTGATTTGAGGGTTTGTTGCACTGACATGCATCACAGCTCTTCACAAACTCTGTCACATCACTCTCCAAAGAAGGCCAATAGAAATCCCGCATCACCAGGTCAGATGCTCGCTTAATGCCCAAGTGACCCGAACAATGTGCACCATGCAATTCAGTCATCACTGCACTTTTCAAGGTCCCATTGGCACGTACAATCGCAATCGCCCATCATTAACCCTATAGATGCGCTGATTCAGCACCTTGAAATTTGGGTGGCAATCTGGATGTTCGAAAATTGCTTTGCTCTCTTCATCGCGAGCATACTCTTCCTCCAACTTCCGCAGCAATTTCGAATCCAATTCTACTTCAGAAATCGATGAGCATTCAATCATGTATAGCCTGTACAAGGCGTCGGCAACCACGTTCGACTTTCCTAGCTTATGAATCACCTCATAGTTGAACTCGGCCAAAAAGTCCAGCCATCTCGCTTGTCGCTTCGGCAGGTTCGGTTGCGTTGTGAGGTACTTCAAGGAGTGGTGGTCCGTGATGACCTTGAACTTCTTGCCTTCTAGGTAGTGTCTCCAAGTCCTCAACGCATGAATCACCACCAAGAGTTCCCGCTCATGAGTAAGGTAGTTCGCCTCTGCTGAATTCATCTTCTGGCTCTCGAATGCCACAGGTTGATCACCGGAGTCATAAACTTGACTTAACACAGCTTCCACAGCCGTGTCACTCCCATCGCAGGTCACAACGTAATTTCGGTCAGGACCAGCAGTCTTCAATACAGGTGCCTCGGACAGCTTGGTCTTCATTTCCTTGAAGGCTGCATCCTTGCTTGAAGTCCATTTGTAGGGAGTCTTCTTCCTTGTCAAATTTGTCAAAGGCGTTGCAAACTTTGCAAAGTCTTGGATGAATCTTCTGTAGTATCCTGCCAACCCAAGGAAACTCCGCAGCTCCTTCAAGTTCTCTGGCTACTTCCACTCCTTGATGACCTTGATCTTTGCAGGATCTGGCTTCACTCCATCGATGCCAACAATATGACCCAAATATTCAACTTCTTTCTGGAAGAACGAACACTTGGTCATCTTTGCATAGAGCTTGCGCTCTCTCAAAATTTCTAGTGCCTTCCTGACGTGCACCTTGTGCTCCTCCAACTATCGGCTGTACACCAAGATGTCATCTAAGAAGATGATAACATAGGTGTCAAGATGCTCCCTAAAGATGCTATGCATCAAGTGCATAAACGTAGCTGGAGCATTTGTCAAGCCAAAAGGTAGCACAAGAAACTCGAAATGTCCATATCTTGTTTGGAAGGCCGTCTTCGGCACGTCATCTGGATGGACACGGATCTGGTGGTAGCCACTCCTCAAGTCGATCTTTGTGAAGAAACTTGCCTCACCCAAGCGGTCCAGAAGTTCTTCGATGCGGGGCAATGGGTAGCAGTTCTGAATGGTTGCCTTGTTCAAGGCCCAGTAGTCCACACACATTCGGACACTGCCGTCCTTCTTTGGAACAAAGAGGATGGGAGCTCCAAAAGGTGAAACTGAGGGCTGAATATACCCATGCTCCGTCAGCTCCTTTAACTGAGTCTTCAACTCGTCCAATGCTTGAGTAGATATCCGGTAGGGTGCTCGATGAGGTGGCTCAGTCCCGGGGAGTAGTTCAATGCGATGGTCTACGGCATGCTTCGGTGGTAGACCTGGAGGTAGCTCCACCGGAAAAACATCTGAATATTCCACCAGTATCTCCTTGACTTCTCTTGGAAATGGTGTATCGATCTTGGCATCATCCAACTCCACGATTGTGTTCACTTCCTTGCACTCTTGGTCTTCCATCTTGTCTTCATTGATTGGCCTCACAATTGCCACATACACATCTTTGTGTCAAGCAAGCCGCTTCATCTTTTGGGCTGAGACTTGCATACTCATTGCCCGTTTCCCGAAGATACTTGAAAGCTTGGCACACTCTTTTGTAGGGTAGTCACTCTTCAAAACAACTGTCTTCTTCCCCACTCGAATGCTAATGGTGCCGGCTCTCCAATCAATGCTTGGATTCCATCTATCCAACCATGACTTCCACAAGACTGCATCATACTTGGGAAGTTTCATCACATGGAAATCCAAGAACTCGGCATGCTCCTCATAGCTCACTTGTGCATTTTTCACAATGCGATTGGGTGCTCTCATTGATCCATCCGCCAAATGCACTTGCATCTTTTCATGACTTCTCATTGTTCTCAAGTCATGCTCACTCACAAGATGCTCACTGATGAAGTCTCCACTGGCTCCATTGTCTACCAGAAATTTGACAGGGACACCATTAACTTCTCCCGAAATACACAACAATTGTGTCACTGATATTGACACACCTGATTCTGCCTCATCCACGGACTTCCCAACGTAGCATTCTATCTCACAGGTTTTGCCATCGCCAAGTACATCCTTTGCAGTGGCGGATTCCTGAGGACAGACTGGTTGAAGTGTGTCTACCAGAAGACTCGCTTCTCCAGACTCGACATTTCCAAATTGATGTGTGTCTACCGGAAGACTTGCATATCCAGACTCAACATATCCTGGTTTGTTAGTATCTTGATCAGAGACGCCAACCCGATCATGAGTTGCAGTGGTAACCTCATGTACCATCTCCCTTCTAGGAGCGGCGTCCGCCAGCGGGGTTTCAAAGTGTAGCATGCTTCTTGCTTGGTTAGATCCAGCTTTCTCAACAATCCAAGTGATAGACCCATACTCAATCACTGGCTCTGACACTTCTGCGGATCCAGCATCTTCAACAGTAGCCGGTGACGAAATCTCGGTCCCTTCCACTACCATTACTTAGCCATCCTTGTCATCTGGCCCTTCCATTGAGTCGGGTGTTGTCCGGTCGTTGTCCCTAATATTCAACGACTGTTGAAGTTTCCCTGCCTTCCTCCAGCCTTGTTCTTCTTCATGGGACAGTCCTTGCTCCAATGTCCTGCATTGACCTTGCGGCAAAAGTAGCACCCTTTATTGTCTTGAAGGTGCTTCTTCTCTTCTGGAGTCAAAGGCTTCCTCTGGATGTAGTTTGTCCTAATTTCCATTGGCTTAGGTCCTCCAGACGTCTTCGGTAAAAAGGTCCGCGGTCCACCAACGTTCGATCCACCATGTGATGAATTGCCCTTGAACCAACTTGGCTTTTCGCCCACACCTTGGCCAAAGACTCGAGTAAGCGCATTGTTGGCTCGGTCGGCATATCTTGCAGCTTCTTCAAATGTTGTTGGCTCTTTCAACTCCACTTGCATCCGGACATTCATATTCAAAGCCCGAAGGAACTTGTCCAGCTTTTCCGCCTCCGCGAGATCGTCGATCTAAATGCACACTTGCCGGTACTTATGTAGAAAGTCCAACATAGGCTCCTTCTCCCTTTGCAGGAGGGCACACAACTCATCCCTTGCCCGGCGAATTAGATTGTCCATTCGGAATTGTCGATGCACATCCCTCTTGAACTCGTCCCAATCGTTCACTAGATTGCCACTTTTGCACAAATCATGCCACCACATGGCAGCATGACCCCTCAACAGCAATGCAACATATCCAACACAAAAGGCGATAGGTATTCCAGTCAACCACATGTGCTCCTCCACTTGGAACAACCATGTGTCAACATCACAATGCTTGGCACTGTCATAGGTCTCAGGCTTCTCCACTTTCATGCCCATTGGTGCCACTCCACGACCAGAAATCAACTCAGCAATCAGCTCGGCCATATCCCAAGCTAGAGCACAAGATCAATGGTCACCTTGATACTTGGCAGCCTGCCTCTCCTCATGCAGCATGGCCATCTCCCGCTCCAGTTGTTGATTCCGTTCGTGGGTCTGGTTGACCTCCTGCATCAATTTCTGGTAACGCTCGTCCGCCTGGTGAGCTTCCTCCTCCCCCATCACGATTGGTTGACCATCATGGTGCGCCATGGAGATGGGTAGATTGCCCCTTTAATGACCTTGGTCGCTCGGCTCCAAAACCATTGTAGAATCCCCCAGGATAACGGCGACCAAATGGGATAGATGGCGGAGCTTCGGTCAATGTATGACAGCGGTGGTGGGCCCCCGGTCCAGACAAGGTCGAGTGCACTGGCGAACTGAGACAAATGGTCTATGGGGTGCCCACTTTTATAGGTGGCGCGCTCCCCCTCTCGTCATGACACCCTCGGCCCCCTGTAATGTCCAACACACTCTTGTAATGCCAACCTCGGCCTCCTATAATGCCACCTCGGCCCTTGGAGAGCCACTCACGTGGTCCCTTGGCCCCTTGGCGTGCCTCTAGTAATGCCAAGCGGCTTCCCCAAGCTATACCATATTCCTCCAAGGTACCATGGCCGTAGGGGCGCTTGTACCTATGATCCGATGTAATCCAGGTACCTGACAGGTGCCCGTACTACCGGATCAACCCCACAATCCCTTGGAGTGTACTCCACCATTTCCTGGCGGCTCCCATCCGCCCATGACCGCGCACCACATCATAATAGACTATAATGTTCATAATCACACCGGCTCCATCAAGGAATAATGCCCCAAATGGTCAGAAATGGGCAAAATGACTTAATTTGCTTTAATAACCTCATTATACCGAAAACTGACCCATTTAACAAGATGAATGGGGCGATCATGATTAACACATTTGAGACTCAGATGAATGCATCTAAATCATCTAATTCATCTAATTACCCGTCACAGTACAGTACAGTGTCCAGTCACTACATTGCCCATTGGTGTTAAAAATGAATATGGCCATAGTGCTTGCACTAGGAGCAGTCAGCGCAGCACGCACAGGAATGCGCCATCCAGAATGCATTGCATACAATTGCAAGGCCCATGAGCTTGGGGCTGTGGAGCCCAGCTTCCATGAAAGAATGTGCACTGAATTGTGGCCATCTCAAGTTTATTTCTCATTGGGAGTGGCAGGCCCGGCCTGACCCATACACTTCTAGAAGAGTTTGCCAGAAGACAGTAAAGAGGAAGAAGAACAGTAGCAGGTACCCTGTCAGAAACTAAAGTAGACTCCTCTGGCTTTCACGCACCTCTTCCATTTGCTTCTTTTTCCTGAGGAAGTTCTTTTGTGAGTCCATCTCAAAAAACAAAACATTAAAGGAGCAAAAGCCCAAGAGCGCCAAGTACAGGAACGTGCCCAAATGCTGGCATTTTACCAGCGGACCCTCCAGCTTGGTTCAAACTGGACGACAACCTGCCAGCCTTGCAGCAGGGACCAAGGCAACCGATTCACTGCATCCCACCTATGCGTGAAGTGCCCATCACCATCCCATTCCCATTCAAGTTGCATTTACATTGAGTCATGTGCTCCGACGATAGTACGGCAATATTTCCGGGAATTGTCATAGGGATCAAGTAACGCTGCCTTGGCAACCAGAAGCGGCACTTGTAGTTTGAGTGGCATCGGTGCACTAGGCAGAAAAAAGAAAAAGACAAGTAGCAAGAAAGACAAACTGCTGAAATTTCCAAGAAGTTCCTCCCCAGATGTCCACACATATATCAGCGATACGACCACGAGAAGCCAGACCAGGCGCTGACAGTCCGTGTCCACCCAATCCCCGGTCGTCCTGCTGCTCATCGCGGTCCGCAGCCGGGGACCCCTTGCAACGGCACGTACAGCGTCTCCGCGCTGTACATTAGCGCCAATCGGGTCCATATCGACCCGTCCATCTCGTTCCAGAAAACCGCGGCGGCGATGCCCGCCAGCGGTGTCAGCTCCACCGGCCATCTCTGGGACATGACGAGCACCACGCCGGCCTCGAACTCCCTCTCCAGCCTTTCGTCGCGAAACCCCAGACCCGCTGCCTGCCAAGCTGACCTGGACATCGTGAGGCTCCTCGGGGCGTGCGGACGGTTTGGGATCCCAAGGACCCGAACCGCCGATCGACATCCCGCTCCCCAGATACTCAAAAGAACGTGTTTTGGTGAGCCGCATTTGACGAGCTGTAGGCGCTGACTGCCGCTGACCGGTCCATGATTGACAGATGATCGTATGACTACAGAGGACACGCCTGTTCCCGATCTCTGTGAATTGCTCGGCTATGTCTCCACGCCTGTGGCCATGCCTGCTCCTATGACATAGTCCCAACCCTAAAATAGCGCGTCAGCGCTCATCCAGCGCTTATTCCGTGAGCTCAAGAAGTATTTGTACGTTTCGATACCGAAATCCTACACAGCCTTCACTACAACACTTGCAATATCCGAAAATTACCTGTCCGGATACGTTTGAGAGGCTGTCAAATTTATATAGCACGCCTAGTATTTCCGCTGGAAGTGCGGTCTGAGCATCGCCTGTGAGTTTATTGATTGGCCGAATCTTTTTATCAGTAAATGGATAAACAATGCGCCAATGGCAATGCTGCTATTGCGCATTTGTGATTTGGACCCTCGTGACTCGGGCTCAGTGCTCGGCAATACAAGGTCTTACTCAATCCGCCCATAGTAAGTTCTCTGAGTGGGCCCCCTTCTCGCCGAACACTAAGTCTCAGGAAAGATAGAAATTCGAACGCCACCCAAACTGAAAGTGTATTTATTCTACAGGACAGCCAAGATCCAACTGCATATGGGTCGGCCACCTATGCGGCCAACAAGAAGGTTGAAGGGCAAAACCTCTGCATGCAGCTCCACAGTATTTCCCTTCTGCTCAGAATGGGATCAATACGTGCACACAGCGCCCGTGCTCTCAACGTGAGTGGCGGTCTCCTGCCTGTGGCAAATTCTGTACCATCTGCTGGACCTCCATTATCAAGGCCTGCAGCCGGGCATGCCTTGGGTCGCCATCGCCGAAGACCGACAGCGGGGAGCTCACAGCGTTTGAAAATATGTTCAAACCCGACATGGCATCAGTTGACCTGAAAGCAGCAGCAGGCGCAGCAGATGGATTCCGCATTCGGGGGTGGGTGGGGGGGTGGGGGTGGGGGTGGGGGGGGTTGTGGAATGAATTGAATGACAACGCTCTGCTGAGATGAAGGTCGTTTCTAGGGTTTTGGGATTTCGTGATCCCAAATATGATATTCCATCCGACATTGGGCTTCATCTTCATGTGCACTTTTACTTTTCAAATCAAAATGTATACTTCCCAACAGAGCAAGTTGTATAGATTGTTTGTTCATAAATTGAGTACTACCGGTTAGCAGTACATCGCACTGTATCAATACTTGTAACGGCACCTGTGGAGACCATTTCTAGTTTCCGCACTTCCTTCGTGTGCCCTTTTTCCATTTGCCGCCGCGATGGCGGTGCTGGCTCCCCGAAAAACCTTGGACGAACGTGCGTCCTTATTTTGATGCGTCATTTCTGGAATCAATTTTCATTCTTGCATTTTCAAAATAAAAGTACATATTTGACCATAGAGTCATAAATTTGAGAGACACGGCATGCCCACGGAGTGCGCAAAGTAACCGTCCACGCTTCCAGCACCTTGTACGATTGCGCTATGTGACATACCGTATTTACGTGTGTTCCGTGTGGAATGCAAATTTCCATCAGCCTTGCAAGAAGAGAAATCTTCAAATGAAGGTAAGCCAATGCTGCCCCCGGTGCTGGCAATCCAGTTTACGATGCAACAACGAATACATTCCATGCGTGAATGACTGCAGCCTCCCAGAAGCCTGCTCGCTTTTGTCCCTCGTACGAATTGCAATCTGAGGAGGACAGGCTGTCATCATTGCAGTTACTGCTAAAAAGAACTGCTAAGTATTGACGTTTGGTGTTTACCTAAATACGAATGCTGTCTCAAATACACAAACTTTTCACAGCTTCAGAAACCGGACGCACCGAATTTCAGCCGTTTGTTCGAAGCGATTGCTCGTGCTGATACTGCCCTTGATACACATAAACACACAGGACAACTGCGTGTATCAAGTTGCTGCCAATGACACACGCAGTTGTGCTGTATGTTTATGTATATAAAGGGCAGTATCAGCACGAGCAATCCCTTCGAACATACGGCTGAAATTCGGTGCGTCCGGTTTCTGAAGCTGTGAAAAGGTTGTGTATTTGAGACAGCATTCGTATTTAGGTAAACACCAAACGTCAATATTTAGCAGGTGGTGATTCGACTCAGTCCCTACTGCGTTATTACATTTGAATGCCGTTAGTGAAGGACAAAGCAATTGCAACCGTCCAAAAACAAGTGCAACATACCAAACTGCATCCACCTCAAAAGTCAACATGCATTTTGTGCCGCGACCTCAAGGATACAGACCTGTCTCCAATCGCTTGTTCTGAGAGCTCAACAAGCGAACCGCCCAAGTATGCAAACGCAACAGACAACAAAAATGGAAATGAAGCAGAAGAGTACAGAAGACAATGATGCAGCTGCGAAGTCAGCAACCTGAATCAGGCCTTCTTCGGTGCACCGCTGCCTCTTCCAGATTCCGTATCGCCTTCTCCAGATCGCTCATCACTAAGATCCCCTGCATCCTGCCCACATGGCGTTGGCGTTGGTGTTCCCTTCCTTACTGAATTCTTGACTTCTGGCAACAACGAATCGCATGCATCTACATCGAAATGATCTCGATTTCCCAGATCCTCAAGCTCAGCCATTGCAAAAGAAGCCATGTTTCCTGGGCCTGAGTCAGCAGCTGCCTTCACCTCCCCAGACACCTTTCGCTCAGCTCTCTCTAGTGCCCCCCGAACTTGGTCCAAACACCCGTTTCCAAAACAGGCCGCAATGTGCCTCTTCACTCTGTGGACATCCCGGACATTGACAGTGACTTCACCCTTTCTGTGCAGCATTGCAAGTGATACCAACGTCTCATTGTGTGGATCTGTGGTATCATCTGGCTCCCTGTTAATGGTAATCTCAGACCATCTAATCGGCGAATCCTGCAAGGGGGGTGCTATCCGAAAACACGTAATGACCAAAAGCAGCCATCAGACATAACCAGCGATGGGATCCCTTCCAACAAAGGCAGAGCCAAATGGCTGGCAGCCAGCAGAAGTCCCACCACATAGCGCCTGATTGAGATGACATCAACGTGAAGATCACGATGTTCAGGAAGAAGACCACTTGACAAACTGGGATGAAATGGCTATCCACATGGAGCAAGCACTGATATCCATCATGCCCATATTCCTGAATGGAGTAATCGCCTCTGCAAAGCACTTGACTTATGTACAGCAACACTGTGCGGAGATATTTCCACAACCTGCGACATCCAAAATGGTGCGCAAGCTGTCCTTACTTCTTCTTATTTTTTATCTGCTTCTCTCTCTCTCTAATTTCTTTCTTTCTCGAAGCCAAAATCGACAGCCAGGGGAAGATGTTCTCTTGCAGATACTTCCATTCGCTGCTCAAATTCTGGTGCAGTGCCTTCACACAATGCCCAACAACATCAAACAAGACTTTGCCCTGCACTTCACACCTGTCGACTTCATCAACTCCACGCCATTTTGCACGATCCAGTGCAGTTTGCTGCATTTCAAGCCCACTTCTTTACCAAAAACGTCAATGTTCCACTCCAAAGGTGCGATGTTCAGTGCTGCCTGTTCTAGAGTGGGCTCATGATACTGGGCGGTTATGGAGCGCACTTTTTCCAATGAGTTGCTGACCTTGGCCAGCGCTTCCTCACTATTGCCCCAGGACTTTTCCACACCATGCCGTAGCCAGGTGGCAATGACATGTCCTTGATGAGTGTCAGGGGCCAACCCATTGAAAAGGTGAAAGATCAGAAGAATTGATCCGGTTGCTGTGCCGCTCTCCATCATGAGCCCAAACATCTCATGCTTGCCTGTTGCAATATAGAAAGCAGACACCAAAGCAGCGCATATCACATCCAGCCAAAATAAGACCATTACCCATATGTACAACGTACCGAGATTGCAAGCGCGCTTGGCTCTGTAATTTAGGTACTGTGTGCAGAGCGTGGCTAAGCAGCATTGCGCAGCATGGACAGCAAACAGCCACATAGGCTGATCGTCGGTCTCACATTGTGGCCCAGGCTCTGGCCGTCTGTATACACAAAATGCCATCGCCGTCACCACCCAGCTTACAAGGATGCCCTTGGCGGCAATGGCATGCATTGGAAACCAAGCATGTGTGGTGGCTCCCTGCCCAAACTGCAGTGTAGCAGCCTTCCCTCGATCGCGCGGCCTCACTGGGCATCTTGCAGGCTCGTTCATCCGATCCTCAGCTGCATGCATCCTGCCCTGGCCTTTCACTCCCTGCGGGGAAAGCACAATACTCAAATGAACACAGCATCAATCCATGCCAATTTCTGCTCTCAATACCAATGTCTGTGGCCTGTACTCTGTGTGAGTGGATGGAGTGCCGAGATCTGAGCAATGGTACAAACACATGCCAGATGAATGCTTGCCCTAAACTGGCTCCAAAGTGCACGGGCACAAGTTTTTCGCCCTGCAAAGTGGATGCTCACGATTCCATGATAACTCCAAGAAGCTTAAGCGAAGAAAGCAAGCTTGTTCTTTCCAAAGTCCCTCTCAGCTTCAGTCCGCGCCACGGCACACCCAGAAATCCGCGAAGGTGCCGCTGGTGCTGCGCAGCGGGCGGGTGCATATCGCTGTCAAGGAGCCCGCTCGACTGGGAGACACACCTTCTCTGACTACAGAGGCAGCATGGCCCGACAAGCCTTCTCTGGGTCCCAAAGCAAGGACGTAACGCACAGCGTCTGCCTGGTGGGGGACGCCGAGGGCAGTGAACAAGGTGCTGAAAGTGGTGAAGCTGCGTAGCAGCCATTCTGGCCACCCGGCCAAATCACCATTTCCCACAACGACCGGCAAACCCCCACTTATTGGAGGTACTCGCCAAAGTTCACTTGAAGATTGCGGTCCTCAAAACAGTTCTTATGAGACGTGGTGCATCCTTCACTGACCTCGCCAAGCTCGCCTGACGGATGCGGCAATAAACGCGGTGTCCTTCACTCTCGACCAGGACTAGGGCCCGGGACCTGCGCCAAGCGCCGTTGGTGGTGCCGCTTCAGAGTCGGTTGCCTCGCCGGACTGCTCGCCGCTTTTCAAGGCTGCCCGCTGGACTGTGCTATCCCAAAATGCCGCCCCAGAACATGGTCCATGCAAATCCAGGTGGAGAGCGCAACCTGCATCGTGGCTCCGCAGTACAAGGAACAAGGAATCGGTGTGCCAATGGACAGCAAGCAACGCTGTCACGGTGTTCCTTTGCCCCACCGTTCCTGTAAATGGCAAAGTACTATACGGGAACATCGTAATAAAAAATCAACGGAGCGGGTGTGGTTGTGTATTCATCATGAGCCCCAGCCTTCCAGCGACTCTGCTGGGTGCCACCGTTCGTTGGCTGCTGAGGGCGTTTGGTGCCTGCGCATATGTGACGGCTCGCTGGAGAGAAAGTACGTGGCCCGCGCGGCGCTGCCCAAGTGTCACCCAGGGACTTGTCATGTTTGCAAGCCGAACGGCCGTCGGCGTCGTTGGGCTCTCAAGGAGCACGTACCCATCGCTGTTGGTCCTACTGATATTGTCCTGCTGTGCCAGGATCTCTTTTCTGATCAAGTCAGGGGTGCTCAACTGAACGGTGCATTGCTCAGGAACATGCATGGGGGCAGCACTTGAGCTGCGATTTTGCGGGCAACCACCACTTGGGAGTAAGGGTGTGATGTAGTTGTAGCTGTATCGCTGGCATTCAAAGTCCGCACGGGAAGCCTTAGCAACCCATTTCGATGAAGCAGGGTGAGGACAACAATAAGAAGACAATCAAGAGTGCCATTGCCCATTCTGATGAGCTTATCTGCATACTACAATGTGGCATGGGAACACAAGGCACTGAGAACACCATCAACATAAGGGCCAGGATGCCATCGGTTGCCCAGCTCTTCGCTCTTGGGCAATAGCCCTTTGATTTTAGTGTAAACCTGTGACTGGACGCATCAAGCTCAGTGAAATGTATGATGAGCATGGCCCTGTGTAAACGACCTCGGGAGATGCAGGCATCTGTCTCAGACACATGCAGTGCCCAAAGATTTCTGGACTGGTGCTGCTATGATCTGAAATAGAGCTAGTGCACTTGCAAGAGAATTTCTGGAGGCTCCAGCAGGCACACCTTTCGGAGTCCTGTACAGGCAGTTCACTATCAGGGATACTTCAGCAGTTGGAGGAAAATGCGCTCTTCAACCTGACAGCTAGGTAGGGCTGCTTTGGGAGTGACACGTGTTACATTTGCTATTGCACATTGCTGGCATAATTAGAGCCTAAACCTCTGAGAAATGAAGCAACCAACTTGCAATTGTGGAACAATCAGAGAGCAAATCAACTAGCAATACAGTGACGCATCAATCAATAACACCTTGCTATCGATTCTATGCCTTTCCCTGACACCACCAACCTTGCTGCTAAGGATGCCTGCCAAAACCCACTCTCTGCAACCACTCTTGCAATCTCTATGCACAAATTCAGATGCTCACAGCAGAACGTGACCAAACTGCTGCCCGGTTTGTTGATCATTGTGCATGGTGCTTGTCAGTTTCCTGCTTCTCATCCCCGCAGGTTGACAACCATGTCTATTCTTCCGATCAACAGCACTTCAAATGCACAATAACTGTTGCTCGCAGCTTGGCTTGAACAATGCTAAAGGCAACAGTGCATGCATGGGCAGAGCAATCAGCGTGATGCAAATAGGGATGCCCCAGGCAGAGTGCCCATCTTGGGGCACCGGGGCCCGGCTGCCGTGACAGATTGCGCCCCATACGCTGAAGGAAGAAACTGCCACAAGATGGTTGGGAGGAAAACGATCAAATCATAAGTCCTGCCAGCAGGTGAAGCAAACTCCACTGTATTTCGTGGACCTCTTCCGATTGCATCTTTTTCTTGAGGAAACTTTTCCTCATGGTAACCTCAGCTGAAAAAATACCAAAGGAGAAAAGAGCCACAAATGCCAAGTACCCAAACATGTGCCAATGCTGGCACCTTGCCAGGGGACCCTCTAGCCTGGGCTCACTTTGCTGGACGACATGCCGCCCTTGCAGCAGAAACCACGACAACTGACTCAGAACATCCCATTGAGCATCGCGTTCCCACGAATGGTGGACTTCCACGATGGCATGGCAATATTTGGCGTCGTCGTAGGGAAAAATATGGCGGCCTTGGCAACCAGAAACGGCAGCAGCAGTTTCAGCGGCAAGGGCGGCAGGCCACTGGGCAGAAAAATACCGAAGCTGAACAGCGAGAAGATCCGCATGTCGGGAATGCCAAGCAGTTCTGCTGTTCCGACAATTCTCTCCAGAGACATGGCCAGAGCGACAGCGAGCAGCAAACCCAGGCGCATCAAGTCGGCGACCGCCCAGTCTCCAGGCAACCCACTGCCCATAGAGGTCCGCAGTCGCGGCGACCCACGCCACACCACGTACAGCATCTCGACGCCACACGACAACATCAATCTGATCCCCCACGAGCTGGCCCCCTGCTTCCAGAACCACACGGCGGCTATGGCCGCCTGCAGCAACAGCGCCACCCGCCGCGTCTGAAAATAGCCCAGCAACATGCCGCGCTCGAACTCCACGTCCAATCTCTCGTTGCGAAACTCCAACCCCGCGGGCTGGCGGGCAGGCCTCAGCATATCGAAGAGGGGCGGGCCGGCGGCAGTTTGTCTTCTACACAGCAGCAGGGAACGCAGCAGCCATGCCACTGTCGTGCTGCAGGTGTGGGAGGTTGACATGCTGCAGAACTGGGTATGCGCAGCTGTCATGAAGGTCCCCAAGGCCACATAAAGATGTTATCCATGCTTCCGAGGCCGTGGGTGGTGGAGGCTCTACCGCGGAGCCCTGCTTCTCAGCCACGCAGCGCACCTTCCCTCCTTTTTCTTGGTGCTTTCACATCCTTGGGCATTCTTAGAAGCAGCTTCAAGTGAAGCGCATCGTTTGGCTGTCTGCTCTGACACCAGCAAACACAATTCATGATGGGCGTCAATTCCTCGTGCATTCGCCAGGGCCAATCAACTGACTTCTTTTAGTTTTGGTGAAACCGGCAATTTCGGGTGAGAGCTTGTGTTGACAGGCTAACTCAGCCAATGCAACCCCCTTTCATAATTTCAAATACTCGATAGATTGGCGTGAAAGAATTGGGGGTACTGTGATATGGTAAATGTCCACACTACGAGTACTGGGTTCATGTTGAGGGGTTGGAATCACCAGGGCTTGTTTTTTGCGTTTACTTTTTTATACGTATACGCGCAAATTTGCGAAAGAGGCTACTTTTATGGTCTTGAAGCCAGGGGCAGACGCCACGGGCGGGCTTGGTGGGTGGGCTTGTGAAAGGACTCCACAGTACTTTGGCAACCCGCAGCCAGGGCGTTTACAAAATTTTCAAAGCTTACAAAATTTCTTCTCGTGGTGTCAATGTGACGGATCGAGATATCAATTCAATGCTATTTTATGTTCAGGCATTTGCAAGTTGCCACGAAGGATTTGGCCATGGGAGCAGCACGGATCTGGTTCTGTTGCTAGACCCTCTAAGGAATGTCCGACCTTTCCACCACAGTATATTCAAACCTTCTCCATCGTAGCGCAACGCTTGGCCATTTCTGGAGAGAAACATAAAACGTAATGTTACCAACGAAATTCAAGCAGCCCCAGCCTCGACGCCAGGGTCTTTGGACTGCTCGCCGCAAGCTTGGTCTTTACGTACACCTTTCCGTTTTTACACATAAAAGCGTAAAAATGCAAAAGCTGATGTTTTCCCGGCTATATTTACGACTGTTGGGACACCCATGTTATATGATGAATTCGCATATAATTGTCAGCCGTCCGCCCCCTCGAGCACCCGCAACACAGCCATCACCTCGCCTCGGCAGGGGCAAAGACGTCGTCGAACATGTTATAAACTTTGACTGTTTATACAAAAAGTCGTTTTACGCCCACCTCAGCGCATATAGATGCTGCTCCCCGGTTTTCTTGAGTCTGCATGTACTGTTGTTATGTATACCCGATCAAAATTTACGTATTTTTATGTGTATTCATGCGTAAGAACGTAAGTATTTCTTTTACGCATGAACACATGCAAACGATCAGTGTTTGCGCCGTAAATACCAAGCCTGGATCGTGGTGTCTAATGGCTTCAAATGCATGAAACACGGTAGCCAGGCTTGGGATTTAAACCGCAGAAACTGATCGTATTTACATGTATACACGTATTGGCGCTAATTAACGGCATCGCATTCAATTAAATCGCATCACTTTGTTTCAAAATGGATCACAGTTGGCATCGCAAAGATGGTGTTTACTGCTAAAACTGTAGTTCTGGTAGTTCTCCACATTCACAGGCCTCTTCATCACAATGCCCACTGTGGCAGACAGTCTTGTTTATATTTGGTAGTTGCACAATAAAATTGATCGTATTTACATTTCTGCGCGTAAAAACGCTTGAAATTACGTTATTTCATCGTAAATACATCCCCTGTACAAAAGTATATTACACACAGATTTAAGAAGTCCAGAGATTGGCAGCCAGGCGCACTGGAGCGGGCAGAAAACTATCTTTTGTTCCGCACCGTCGTTGCCGTTGCCGAGGTCGAGGTGGGCGCTGTGCTGCGGGTGATCGAGGGGGCGGAAGACTGATCATTGTGCGCGACTTTCATCGCGTAACCTGGGGTTCGCAACGAGCCGCAAAAACGTAAATACAGCTGCGGAATGGACTATTTTTCAATTTATGTTTTAGCACGTCAAAAGCTAAACGTAAAAATGCAAACACAGCACAAAGGCGTAGAAGTAAAGGTAACAGCAAGCCTGGTACTGTTTCCTCGGGATCGGCTGCGTATTTCACTATTATCAGTGCGATGCGCCGAGGCGGGGGCTTGAACATTGTTTTCATTTTGTGGCTGCAATGGCGAGCTCGTCTTGCCCGTAAAAGAGGGCGGAATCGGCTGGGCTGCCGCTGGGGGACGGTATGCCTTGGTTATCAGGTGCGCAGTTGCAATGGACGCCTCTAGCGATTGCATTTCATATGGGAAAACGCTGTAGATCGCAGCGCAGTTTGGGGTACCAACGGAGATCCTGACGAGGCGGTGGCCCAGAACGACGGAGCAACTCACTCGATTGGTGCAATAGGAGTCGAGCCAAGGTCAAGAAGGACCGAGGAGTCGGCGTTGGTTGATGCCAACACGGGGAATCGATAGGAGTGAGGCAGATTGCTCACGAAATGGAGAAGGTGGGCGTTGAAGTGAGCAAATCGTCGATTTTAAAGTGGCTTCAAGCGACGGGGGCAGTGCGAAACGGCGGTGGATCAAGCCGTCGCCAAGTCCAGAACAGATGTGGGCCAGATTGGAGTTTGCAGAAGGGCAACGACAAAATGAAAACAACGCTCAAAGCCCCTCTCGGCGCTCTGAAGCATAACTCGGAAGCAGCAGGGACAATTGCAACGTTCGAGGTGTCTGTGAGTAGCTCGCAGCAAGGCGCATCAGAGCGGTTTTCTTCAATTCTTCTGCCTCGCATGTTTTGACTTTCGTTTTCGAGAAAACGAACTCGGACAATACTTTTGAAACGAAGGTAGTATAGGGCAAACCCAAACAAAAGATTGTAGTTCCGGTAAATGCGTTCCGGCCTCCAAAGCGTCCTCATTGCAAACAATGCCAGCCCGAAACCGTGAGCACTGCACCCAGGCCCACATCGTCTGTGTCCACCCAGTGCCCTGCTACTCATCAAGGCTCGCAGTTTGGGCACCCCCCGCCACAACACGTACAGCGCGTCCACGCCACAAGGCAGCGTTGCTCAGATCTGCGGACATCCATCCTCTCTTTCCAAAACAGCATGGCGGCAATGGCCGCCTGCAGCAGCAGCGCAACCGGCCATTTCTGAATCCCGCCGAGCAGCAAGCCGCGCTCAAAACCACCGAATCTCTGTAGAGCAATGGCAGTGCAGTATCGCCCATTGTTGAATTGCAAATTCATCATCAAAAGCGCAATCTTTCCAAGCAACCCACCAACTGCAACGCAAAATCCATGAACACGTGGAGGTTCAACATTCTTTGGCAAACTGTCGACAATTGTCGCTTGCAAGCCCCACGTTGTCCACATGGTTGTGGCATCGCTGCAACGTTTCCCTATTCACCATTGTGACTAATTTTTGGTCTTAGTCTAGCCATTTGCACACCACTGTCAACCTTCCTTCTTCGATGGCGGCTGCGCAATTGCCTCTTGTGGTATTTATGGCTCACGTCAAATGCTGTTGATTGGTGATTTCTCGCAATGCAGATAGACAGGTGGTTGTCGCCGCCCTTTGTTTCTACCACCTGCCCACCTCACATGCCATGAGAAACAACTGCCACAGGACAGGGAAAACAAGAAAAATTAGCACCAGGAATTCAGTCGACACCTGATCAGGTGTCGACTGGATTCCTGGTGACAGTTTTTCTTGGGCCTGCTTCATGAAGCAGGCCCCGCTAATTTTCATGGACCTCTTCCGATTGCATCTTTTCCAAATACCCAAAATATTGCAAATGATGGCACCTCGCCAATGGGTCCTTCAGCCTGGGCTGACTTTGCTGGAAAAATACCGGCCACATAGCAGAAACCATGACAACTGGTTCAGAAAATTCCACTCGCCATCTGGTTTCAACATGATTATAGAACACCAGCCATGAGCAAGCACGGAGAAAATTAACGGGGCATTCGCAACCAGCAGTGGAATCTGTAATTTGAGTGGCAGCGGTGTCACTATACTTGGTGCAGCAACATATAGAATCAGAGTCACGAAGCTGACGACAATATATTCATAATAACGTTTCCCAAACAATCGCTCTCGCTGCGCTCCGCTAATCTTGCGCAATCCATCTGCATAACAGAAAGAGTAAATACGGCCGTCCTCAGCCAAACAAGTCAATTTCCACCCAGCCTTCGAGCACTCTGCTGCTCAGCGAGGCCCGCAGCCGTGGTATCCCGCGCCACAGCACGCACAACACCTCAACGACGCATGCCAACGCAAACTGTTCCCCCCACAATATGTCCCAGCCCTTCCAGTGCCACCGGGCGGCGGCTGCAGGCACAGCGCCACCGACCATACTAGAAAGTTGCCCATCACGATGCCGCGCTCGAACTCCCTCTCCAGTCTGCCCTCGCGGAGCTCCAACCCCGCGGCCTGCCAGAACGACCTCCGCATCCCAAGAGCAGGGACGGCGCTGCGACGGGCCCTTGACCGTGTCGCCCGAGAGGGCTGGGCATATGCGCCGCTCTGGTGTGCTGTGCGTTTGTTGGCTTTGGCTGATGCAACATGTACCGTAGGGGGGAGGTAAGGTGCTGAGCACGCTGATGTACGCTTCCACCGCATTCCCCGGTAGAAGGTTTGCTCGGCAGGGGCGAATTTTTAATGCACGCACACTGTGGATTCCTACTGGCTTCGGGTCAGCCATTTATTCGAAAGTGAATTGCGGATGTGGTCCCAGCGACGGTCAAATACATAAGCAAGGAACGATGGCAATTTCCGATAGTAAACGGGAAAGCAATGCGATGGCCCTAGTCGTTGCACAACTCTTCCCTACTGTGCTACGGCTGTATGAGCACGGCACAGAATAGATGCAGTGGGCTTTGTGAGCAACTGCTCGTGAATTGGTAACCAGCAGCTCGGGCAGATGTGCTGACGCGTCTTGCGCACTTGCAATGCACACACTGTTGCGTTCAGTGCATTTGCAATGCAGGCTCGCGCAAGCAGCATGCAATGCAGCCCAGAATCCAGCGCGGCTTTTGCTGGGTGCCCTCTAGTTGACTTCCCAGCATCCTGGCACTGAAATGCTCCCAGTGGTTGTCGAACTGAAGCTGGTGTCACTAGGAAAAAAAGGGCCAAATAACACTTTCGCGAACACTCAAAAAACACATTTCATCAAAGTTCTACACGCTAAGAACACAAAAATAACACAAACCCGTAAACTTTGTACACGTTTGAACACGTGTTATTTGGCCCTTTTTTTCCTAGTGTGTGCGCAGCCGTTACTTCCCGCCTGGCGGCACCTTCCCCTTTCCATTGAGGATGCACGCGCGCCCGTGGCGCTGACATTCCAGGCCGAAGTGGTAGTGAGCACTCCAATCCGCCCGGGTTCAGTAATTCAGGCATTAAAGACATGCGTAGGTATTCAGATACATCGATTTCTTTACCGAAGCCGAATTCAGTCACAAAGAGTGGCCAAACGCGAGGCCAGTGGGTCATGGTGTTTGTGTTTGAAGGGATGGCAATGCCACCCCTTGAATATGTTCCCTCTGGGTCCATTATGGCATCATTCTGCCCAGCGATACGGTTGGGCACCGGCACCTGCGAGGTGCACTTCAGATTCTGAGTGGGGGTGGGGAAACCCAAAAAATAATTGAAGCCTGTCCTGAATAGCGCATATCAGATCGCTTTGTTGAATTCTAGATCGAACGTGGCGTGCATATCAGCTTGGATCACCATCACGGCTTGCCCACTTGCCCACATTTGCTTCACAGTGCCCTTGCGCCAACAACCGCCACTTTGATGCTAGCCTGCCCATTTGGACATCTTTGCATGAATGCAGAGCAACCCCGCAGGTGGAGTTCACGCTACCCTGTAACCAAACGTGGCGACAGTGATTTTGCTGTCCGGTGCTGGCCGTTTCGTGCATTGAATGGCCAGAGCAAACACACAAAAGTTCTCAGGTTTGACTGTCCAGATACGCGGCTTGACTGTTGGGCTGCATCGGCAGGAGGGACTGCTGGCGACAGCTTGGCCACTCGTTGACCGCGGGCGGCGCACGCCCTGTAGCGCAGGTCCCCGCCATCCCAGGGATTCCAACTGGCGCTGCCCGGCGGCGCCCCGCTTTCTGGCGCCGTGGTTTGCGCCGCATACCCACGGCCCGCCCACGAGGGGCACCTGCGGCCGCAAATGGGCGATTCCCCCCACCTTGGTCCGTGGCAAGGCTGGAAGTTGGCGGGGCCTTGCAAGGCCCACAATTGTGGGCGCCAGCGACTTACGCGCAGGCGCCGGGCCGTGCGGCCGTAGGTGCCTGGGCCCAACCGTATCACTGGGCAGAATGATTTCGTAATTGGTCCAGAGTTAACATATTCAGAGAGTGTACTACAGCAGTACCGTAGCCATGCTGAAACGGCTGCAAATGCGGCTTCTGTGAGGTACTCTGCTCACTTGCTTACCGCAGAGCTGTAGGAAAGTGCAACCAGCTGCGAATTCGCCGTTGTTGATGCGTTGGTTCTCGTGTGATGCGACAAGATGGTACCCCACAATCATACAGGCGTCAGGGTGTTGTGCATGTGGAACAATCCTAATGTACCTCATGCCAATTTACATGCTGTTGTGTTCATGTCAATTTGAAACAGTGTGGAATTCACCGCGGCCAAGGAGACGAATTCACTTGAATGGCTTCCACTGAACTATCAGAGTCCATGTCCCCAAACCAATGAAGTTCTCAGCCATTCACACTGATGCGTGCTGCATTGCTCCGCAGCTCCATCGTGGTGCAAACGCTCTGCTGCTTCGATCCGGATTCTGTCAACCTAGCACCGTTTTCGCCATTAATGCCAGTCGTGAATTCAGGCAACCAGAGCGCTAATTCTTTTTGCAAAGTTTGTGACCGGGCCACAACCCTTGTCACACAAAATAGCATTGGGGTAGCCCAACCAACCCCACTCCTGCTCGAATCCTGTGGCCCTTAGGAGCCCGGAGCGCTGACCGTTCAAACCGGTCTAGGTGCGCAGACCCGGGAGCACTGCCCGGCCCTTCCCAGCGATGCATACCCCTCTCCTCCATGGTGCGGTTGGGCCCCCAGGTGCTCCACCGATGACCGTTCGATGCGCCTGAGGCTCGCGGAGCTGGGGCTGGGGTTGGAGATCCATTACAACTCAAAAAGCAAAAAGGGCACAAACAGGGCGCCCCCTCCTAAGCAAGTGCCTGTGAGTGTATTTTCGTTGGGTGATGGCCCGAGTGGAGCCGAATAGATGCCAGCGCACCCTACAGAGCATCCCACCTCACTCCTCAGGAGCGTCTTCGGGCCATCCTCCCAAAGTGGCTGAATGCGCTCTGACTGGAATCCAGCCAGAGGACAGGGTACGCCCATTCCCAGATGGTCCCATTCTCTGGTGGGCATGGGTGACCTTTGCCACAGGTCCCAGCCTCAGAAATCGGTTCGTGCGAGGTCAGAGTGCTGGAGATGGCCAGGGGCACTTTCCACTTGGAACTTCAGGTCCAAGAGGCCCGGTCCTTTGTCAAGGTCGCCCGTCTGCAAGCGGGCTGCTGACCTGGAAGTGTTGCTTCACAGTCACTCATGTCCCCTGGCATTCAATGCAATGCTATTGCTAAGACAAGGGTAGCGTGCAGCAGTGCCACTCATTCTTTGCACAGCCATGCCCATCGGAGCTGCTGCCCAAGCTGGACACGATCCACACAGGAAGTTCACCGGCTTTTCCTCACTCATACCTTGTCCATTCTGCCATCGACTCCTGGGGAGGCAACAACCCAAGCACCATTCGCCCTCTAGCAGATGCTGGCCATAGAGTGCCAGAGAATGAGAATTGCCTCAGCGGAATCACAAATGTGGACATGCTGGCAGTATAGTGAGGTATCACTAAGTTCTGTAACTCTGAAAGCCTGCATGGCTGACACTGCCACCGATTTTGTGAGGAAGGATGATGCCATTCGTGAAATGATTGACAGGTGAGCCTTGTGAAGCACTCTGTCCATCAGTCATGAATTTCTGTGCTCATGTCCTCAACATGCTTTGGCTCTAGCAATATTGATGGGGCCATCAGACAGGTACCAAACATTTGAATTTGGTGTGACATGCGCTTGACTGGCCCACAGCAACCCTTCGGAACCAGATGTCCATCATACAGACAAGCAGAGGATATCTGGACTGATGAATCAGCACTCTTACATTTGGGATCAATCTCTCGCCTGTAGGCCCTGGGGACACAGGCAGGCCCACTTGCTCATCCACAGCTCCGCATTCATTGTCAAAAGATTATTTTCGATGGTGGCAGTGGGGCCGCAAAATGTGCCAACTGAGGTGAACAACACCTAACCGCAGAGTGAAGGCTTAATGCTTTGTTGGTCCACCCTCACTCATCAGGGGACAGGTTGAGCCATTATCACTTACAAAACACCAGCAGCCCTACTCAAACTATGGCAGCACTATTTCCTCCCATGATGTTTCCATGTGAAGTCACACGTGTTGGTAACGAACACTTGTTCTAATCGACAGGCTGCTGTCATGACCACTATTTTGGCCATACTCACAAGCCAAAAGCAACCTCGACAAAACCAACAACAGCACTTCAAAGCCTCGCTTATTGTTGCTTGTCCATTGGACCAAATATTGTGAAGACCATGGTGCTGGCGCAATGGAGGAGCTAATCAGTGCACAAAGAAGTTGCACCAGGCAGAGCCCATGGCAGTGGGCTGAGGGGCACTGCAACCATGAGAAAATGCACCACCAATTGATGGGTCATCTTGAACGTGTGACATAATCAGCATTCTATACCCTGGCCTGCCCCGTAAACTTTGAGAAGAACCTGCCATACTACTGTGAGGAAAAAAGTGAACAGCAGCAGGACTACTGTCAACACCTGAATGCTCCACAGTTTTTCAGGCAGCTCTTCTGATTTCATCTTTTTCTTGAGGAATTCCTCGCGTGAGCCCAGTTCAAATACCATAGCACAAACCAACGAAGCAGCCAAATCCGTCAAATACCAGAACATTAGCAAATGTTGGCACCTCGCCAGCGGCCCCTCTAGCCTGGGCTCACTTTGGTGGACCACGTGCTTGCCTTGCAGCAGGAACCAAGACAACCTATTCACTAAGTCCCATCGAGGATCCCCATTCCATGAGCCATGTACTTCCAAGACTGCTTGGCAATATTTCACAGAATCGTAGTAGGGAATCAGTACCACGGCCCTGATTCCCAGAAGCGGCATTTGCGCTGTGAGCGGCAGGGGTGTGCCTACACTGGGCAAAATTAGCCATATAAAGATCAACGTCCAATAAAAGGGACTGTGGAAACCGTAAAAGCGTTCCGGGCCCCCATACGCCCTCGCTGCAAACAATAGCGACCCCGTAAACACGAGCACTACACCTAGTTGCCACTTGTCTGTGTCTACCCAGTCCCCGGGCGCCCTGCTGCTCATCGAGGCCCGCAGTTTAGGCACCCCTCGCCACAGCACGTACAGCGCCTCCGCGCCACAGGACAGCGCCGGTCGTATCCACAGCCATCTGTCCTCGTCCTCCCAGGATACCACGGCAGCAATGGCCGCCTGCGTCAGCAGCGCAACCGGCCATGTCTGAAACCTGCCGAGCACCAAGCCGCGATCGTACTCACTCTCCAACCTGTCGTCGTGGAACTGTAACCCCACGGCTTGCCAGGCCGAACTCGGCATCGCGACGGGTCCCAAAGGTCGACCGTTGAACAGCGTACACCCGCATCGATCCCTTGACGCCAGGGGCAGACGCCGGCGGTGGCCAAAGGCCCAGAAGGGTGTGGGTGGGACCTCCTTGCTGGGTGGGCGTGCTTGTGATGTGAAAGGACTCCGCAGTACTTTAGCAACCCGCAACCAGGGGCATTTACAAAATTCCGTTGTAACGACAAACTTAACGGTAGGGCAGTGTGGGGAGTAGTGCTGTACGTATGATAGGGGAGCCAGTTAAGGGGAATTGGCTATAGTGAACGAACGGGGACGGCTTTGGGATTGGATCATAGTTGGGGATGGTGGCGGGAATAGGAGCTGAGGAAGTGTGGGAGTGAGGGAGAGTGGGAGTGGGTAGTGTACGCGGGTAGTTGCTGGGCTAGTCGGCAATGGATCATAGTTGGTCTGGGCGGCGGGAATACAAACTTGGCGTGAGAAAGGAACACGAACCCGGCCAGCTCGTGAAAGTGGCCAGAGTGGGTATTCTGGAGATTGCAACTCATGAACTGTCGCACAATCGCACTATAAATACCACTCACTTCGTTTGTAACGATGGGTTCGGATCGTGAGTGACAGACCTGTCTTTCCCGCGTGTGACCGTCGTGAACGCCTCCCGTATCCACGGGGTCGTCGCAGCCCAAAGGCTCATTGCGCACTTGAGCCGCCCAAAGGCCGACAGCAGCCCTGCCGTTGCGCAGTACTTTACTCCGGCGCATGGTTGCCGCCGGACGTGACAAAACAATACATTGGCAAAGCTGTTGTTGCAGCGTGACGTGACAAGGCGGCGCCACCCAATCCGGCGACCCAGATCCGGTGGGCCGCGCACCCGTCGCCCTCTCGGAAATGATTGCGCGCGTGCCGCACCGATAAAACGAGCCCACCGACCACGTGCCGCACACGTGGGTCAACGGCCCAGTTGCTCGACATGTGCTTCCAGAACCACGCGACAGCGACGGCCACCTGCGCGCACAGCGCCACCGGCCGTTCATGGATCTTGCTGAAGCATCCCGCCACGCTCGAACTCCCTGTACAGTCTGTCGCTGCGCAACGCCAACCACGCGGCCTGCCATTAAGCCCCGCGGCGTCGCGAAGGCAGGGACGGCGTCTGCGACGGTCCTTGACCGTGTGAAAAGGCTTGGAAGTATTGAACACCCACCGCAGGCGACCTGTCCCGCTCTAGTGTCCTGTCTTTCTGTCTTGTGGCGCTGACAGATGCAACATATGTGAGGGAGAGTGGTGAATTGCAGAAAGCGTTGCGCGTGCTGACATCGTATTCGCCCAGAATGCATTTTGGACATATGGTGGTACTACCGCTCCTTATGTACTTCCTCCGTCCAAGATTAATTGTCCTCTATATCAAAGACAAATTTCATTACAATAACGACTTCAAAATTACAAATATAGTTCAAAATCGGAAAGATTGGGTCCCAAACCCTTTAACTACCAGTTTTCAAGAAAAACAAGTTAGCCCCGACCCCTCTAAGCAGCCCCCAAACTACCCCTCGCTTTGTCCAAAAAATGTGCGTTCACATTCTAGGTCCACGGGAGATCCCCGCGGATCTGCGCCACTCCCATCCCAACGTGAGGCACAGGGAAGTCGTTGCTCCCATCGTGGTGAAGCGTGGCATCAAATACGTGGAACAGGGCCTGCCATATGCGCTCAAGCGTGTTGGGATCGTGATCGTAGAAAGCTGTTGTCACGGCGTTGATCACGTCTTGTAGATTTCCACCATCCTTGATCTTCGATGCACGGACTTGCAAGGAGTGGAAAAACCCCAAGTCCAGCACGTTAAAGTCTGGACTTTGGGCTGGCTGCCGCTCCAAGGTTATGTTGTAACCTTCCTTTGAACATTCCGCCTTGATCTCTGCTTGAATCGATGACTTCACGTGCGGCTTGGCCCCATCGATTTGGACAACAATATGCTTCTTCAAGTGCTTGTAAGCATCTCTGATGGCAGGGAAGACGTTTTCCACCATCATATCCTTCCACACATTGCCATCTACTGAAATCAACTTCAATTCTGTCTCCCCGGCAGCTCGATTCTTGCTGGATCGAGCTGCGATGCCTTCCCTAACAAAGGGCCAAATACTAACGAGTCCACCAAAGTGTGTCCCGTTTGGCCGCTTATGGGGCCGGCCTACAGCAGCTAAGAACATCACTTTCTTTATAAAAGCTTTGCTCTGTGCTTTAGGAGCACCCGGACGCTCGTCTTCTAGCAGAACCCAGACCTTTTGGGCATCTTTCATCACATAGAACCACTTTTCATCGATGTGGATCGTGTTCGCAAAATCCAGAAATTCCCACTTGCGACCAACTTTCCGCGTGTGGTTCACAATCCAACGCAGCCTAGCAAGTCTTTGCTCGTGCGTAAGACACGGCTTGATCCACCTTCCCAACCTTCTTGCCCCCATTCCCCTCAAGTGCAAGAAAATCGTCGATTTCGGCAAATCTGTCTTGGCGGCCATTTCGCGGATCGTTCGCCGCTTGATTGGGGAGATGGCCAGCACTTTCGATCGCACCTCATGGACAGCATTGGGGCGCCTCCCGCAGTTGCCTTGACGGTGGCGATGGAGGTCCAAAACTCCCGGCCCAGAAATCTGGGCCCGAAAGGCAGCTCCGATCCGCCGGATCGTCCTCGAATTGCAGCCATAAGTCACGGCGAGTTCGGCGATCAGGCCCGCCGGAACCCGTTTTCTGTCGCCTTGCCTCTTCATCAGCACCGCGCCGACCTTCAGTCTGAACGGCGTTGAAAGCTCTGTGTAGGCGGCCTTGTTTTGCCGCTGCGAAGGCGTGCTCCTCACCATCGCGGAAAACGGCCGTTTCGGTAACTTCGTTGAAAAACGGCGGTTTTCTGGCTGGAGGTCCCCTACTACAAAGTACTGCCAAATCTTCAATACTTAACGGATTGACTTGAAATTTTGACCGTGTACTCCAGAGACATAGGGTTAACTGTTGAAGAGATTTCATTGAAAAATGAAGCTTTTTGATGGAGAAATAGGGCGCCAAAGTCATAGAGGACAATTATTCTTGGACGGAGGAAGTAGTACATAAGGAGTTCTTTTCAGGTGCGAGATTTTCAACTTACGTATAGTGCAGGTTAAGACTAGTGTAGGGGTAATGGATTTATTTGAATATGAATGTGTCACGGCTGTGGTGCCCAGAGGCAGCCAAAGGCAGAGACTATGAGTCTCTGATAGCAACGGCATGAAGAGGGCGATGCTTGAACATTCCGCCACAACAGGGTTCGGGAATTTGTGACACTAAACTAATATGTGAGCCTTGCAATGCTTCAAGCAATTCTGTACTGGAAGTAATGCGACCAAGATTGTCTTATTTCCGAAGCATTGCCTGAACGTGAGACCTGTGCGTCATGCTGCTGGTATCCGAAGGAATGGCGAGGGGCATATGTCCATCACAAGAGCCGGACTTGAGAGCCAGCAACGTCCGACAGGTTTTTGATCGCCCTCTCTGCGAGAAGAAGAGACAAAAATGTGACGCAAATGGCATTCGCACACCCTGGCGTCAAGCAGAACTACACCGCAGTTCGATGCAGACCACGCATACAGATACGGCGAAGGGTTAGGATTGGGCGGCTGCGGGGTCAGTTTAGGATAGTTTAGGCTTGGGTTAGGCTAATTTTAGTTTTAGTGTTTAGGGCATAGGAGACGCCACCGTCTGTGCGTGCACTGTCCATATTGGTACCGGCCAGCAAAACACGAGGCTCACATTCTCTGGCGCAAAAAAAGGTACAGGAGAACGCCCCGATGGCCTGGGGCCCAACGAGCCTGCCATGGCCCTCCCAGGTCAACGCCGGCAAGGCGACGCAACCCAAGGCCGCGGGCCCCGCAGCGCGTCCCTTTGTCCATGCCGACGGGGGAAAGACGGCGGAATAGCGCTCTCGATCCATTCCTTTCATGAAAGGCTGGAGTCGCCTGCCCTCTCCTTTTGCCTGGCGGCAATTTTCGCGCCTCAGCGGCCTGCCACAACAATTGCGAGGCGAGGGAAACGACAGAGGCGCCGGCGGGTGTGGCTCGGGGAGGCTGAGTGGGCGCGCTTGATCCCCGCGGGTGTCTCTGACCGGCAAATCCTGCAATCGAATGAGGAGGCACCGTTGTTGGGGAGAAGGCATCCAGACCCATTGGGCCAATTTGCAGCCATTTGCACGGAAGGAGCCTGCGATCGGCAGTGTTGCGCTGTGCGCTGGCAATTGCAGCGACACATGCCGGTTAGGCACTAGTAGCACGAATTGCGCGCATTGCTCTGGCTGGCTAGGAAAAGCAATGCATATCAATGGTCGCATATTGGGCCCACCGGCCAGCCCATTGTCAGGGCCGGGGCATTGGGCCCTCGGCATCAGTGATGGCCACAAAAGTCTGGAAGCCTCTTGACTATCTTACAGCTGCGTCCGACCCTGTGTAGACCACTTTGGTACCTTTCCTCTTCACTCTGGGCTACTTGTACTGATCACGCAAAATTTTGAATGCATGCACATAGGCAGATTGACGCCCATCGCTTGTACTATCTGCTAAACGCCATTGTTGTGCTCCTTGCACTAGATCCCCTGTACTATCTGCTGAATGCAGTATTTGTGCTTCCTGGACTGACCACCATTGTCTGTCAAGGGCCCCGCATGTGTGCCTCTGGCAGCCACCTGAGCTGGTTTCCTACTCTCACATTTCACCAACCTATGTGCCAAAGGCCCTTCATGGCATCTTGCCATCTTCGCACAAACCAAGCGATTGCTACAGCTGAAAACTGTGCATGCTGCCCACATCTGCATAGGTGTTCATTGCTCACCCATATGCTGAGTATGCATGCTCAGCAGAACAACTGCCAGCCACAAACATGAGCCCCACTGCCACATCCTGGTTTTCTACACATCTGAGGTAATGCCCCTTGATACTTGTTCGATGACCATTGTTGTGGCTGCCTGATTCGGCAGATGAGCCACGGTCAGATTTGTGAGAGACTCTCACAGGCTGTGTCCGATCCAGACACCCAGACACAAGCAGCCAAGGGACACTATACAACCCACAAATAGTCCAACGAAAAAGGTGCAAATCAACTGAAATTGAAAAGGGCTGCTGACTGGGCCAGCAATCAAATTCGTCAAAGGCTGAGAAGTGACGAGTCCCGTGCCCCTTTCCCGTGCGTTCTGACAGCGCCTAGTACGCTCAGAATTCCACAAGAAGCCTAGCTGCCCTTTTATGCGGGCGAGTTCTCTGGCTATGCCAGCCAGCTGCAAGGTTTCGCCGCGCATAAATGACCTCAGGATGTGCCAACACCGACTGAACACCCCTTGAGCCAGTCTTGCAAGTCGCGCAACAATGATGGGACCGTTCGCGCACAGTTTCACACAGAATAAGGTCAAAAACAAACCACCTATAAATCCCCAGAGCTTTAGCAACTGGTTGGTGTTAATGAAGATGCCCAGCCAATCCTTCGGGCTGGTACCCTGACTATGTACAGTGCTTAAAGACACCAGCACGTCATCAGAGTATACCTTAACATCCAGTTTTTCTCTTGTTTAGGAGAAAAGTATTATGGCTATATGTGAGTTAGTTTTTAATGACTTTCCCTGGCAGCTCGTTCCAGCTTTTTCGCAGCTGACGAGCTTGGCCTTCTGTCAAGGATTGCCTTTGAGTCTCCTGTGTGTCTCTATGCAGGTCAGCCTTCACAGGAGCTGGGGGCCACTGGGATGACGCGACCTTTGTGACAGGAGTTTGAACCCCAATTTCTTGGTTTAGTTGTTTAGGGCCTTTTTCAGTTTGGCTCATGCTACGGACAACATTGGCTTTTTGATGCTTGTGCAGAATTGACACCGAGAAGCCCAAAGGGAATGTAATTACCGACTGTAATCAACTCTTCTAATGTCAAATCAATTGTGCGTCCAGCACTGGTCACTGTGGTGACCGTTGAGCGTGGCTTACTGTCACTGGTACAGTTAGTAATAGGCTTAGCAAATCTCTGGAACACGACAGCCAGCCACACGGAGTTCCAGGGCAGTCAGCCCTTCCATCAGTTTCACAATGTGGTTCTGGGCCTTAACACTCGCTGTGTATGCACACTGCTTGCCGTACAATTGCAATTCACTTTGCATAAGCTTTAGCAACAACCGGTTCAACAAGACAGTCAGAATTACCTACAGCACCTCAATAATGATTCAACAATCTGACCTGGATTCTTGGTGCGTCCAACCAATACCAACGTTCCCTTTTGGGGATGCTGTAAAGCCTTCGATAGGGCAGCACCCCTGGCGATCTTTCCAACCGCCCTTAATTACCACTAAAGTACAGCAGCTGTCTTGGGAGCACAGCTCGAGGCTGTGAACACCCAGCCGTATTGTGTACTTTAGTAATGTGTGATTGCACTGTAAGATAACTACAGCTCAGCACCCCAGATTTCTCTTAGGGTGTTTTTCTGGGGCCCCGTAGGCTTCCCAGTCTATTACTTCCTCCGTCCGGAATTAATTGTCCTCTATGATTTTGGCACAATACTTATCTATCACAGATACCTCAGTTTTCAATGAAATTTCTTCCAAAATTGTGCCTATGTCTCGGGAGTATACAGTCAAAATTTCAAGTCGATCTATCAAGTATTAAGAATTTGGCAGTACTTTGTAGCAAGGGGTCTCCAGCCGAAAAAACACCCGTTTTCGACGAAGTCACCGAAACGGGCGTTTTTCGCGATGGTGAGGGGCACGCCTTCCCGGCAGCGAAACAAAGCCGCCTATACAGAACTTTCAACGCCGTTCAGGCTGAAGGTGGGGGCGGTCCTGATGAAGAGGCAGGGCGACAAAAAGCGAGTTCAGGCGGGCTTGATCGCCAAACTCGCCGCGGCTTACGGCTGCAATTCAAGGACGATCCGGCGAATCGGAGCTGCCTTCAAGGCCCAGATTTCTGGGCGAGGAGTTTTCGACCTCCATCGCCACCATCAGGGCAACTGTGGAAGGCGTCCCAATGCTGCTGACAAGGTGCGATCGAAGGTGTTGGCGATCTCCCCGGTTAGGCGGCGAACGATCCGGGAATTGGCTACCAAGACAGATTTGCCAAAATCGACAATTTTTGAGCACTTGAAGGGAATGGGTGCAAGAAGGATGGGTAGGTGGATCAAGGCTTGTCTCACACAAGAGCAGAGATATGCTAGGCTGCGTTGGATCGTTGGCCATACGCGAAAAGTTGGCCGGAAGTGGGAATTTCTCGATTTTGCAAACACGATCCATATCGATGGAAACACTCGTGTCACAGAATCGCGTGGGCAACGCGTTTCTGCGCGTCGCACCGCGTCAGCGGTCCAACGCCTGCCGGTGCCTGCAGACACCGGCCCACGTGGCGCGACGCAGTGCCATCCGGCGGGATGCCCACGTGGCATCGCGTTTGTACGTATCGGTATGCAGAACCGTGGGCATCGTCCCCATGCGGTTCAAACGGGGCTGAACGCGAGCCCATGACGTGGGGCGCCCATCGCGAGGGCTGGCAATGGGAGGCGTGGGGATGCCTTCGGGCTGGTCACCGCGTGGGCCACGTCGCATTTCCGGCGGCGCGGGCCGGCGGCGGGGCGCGTTGGGCACCCCGTGGGGCTGCGCCCCGGGGCCGGCACAGCCCCACGTTCGTGGACGTCCAGCCACGCGTGGGGGGGTAGCTGCGTGGGAGCTACGTGGGGCTGCATCGGCAGCGCTGGTGGCCCGGCGCGCGGGGTTTGCGTCCAAGGCCGACGGCACGCGTGGGGCGGCCCCCGCCCGCGGATGCGGTGGCCTGCATTGGCAGCGAAGGTGGCCCCACGGGGGTGGCCCGCATCCAGGACCGTTGACGTGCGTGGGGCGGTCCCCGCTTGCAGACGCTTGGGGAATATTCCCTGCGTGGGATCGCGCTCGTGGGAAGGAATCGTGGCGCGCGCTGTGCGGCTGACGGGCACTCTGCGTGTAGGTGCGCTTCAGGGGGGGCTGGTTGCTCCGCCGCTGCCCTGCATGTATGCCGTCCCAAGGTCGCCCGTGTGCCTGCATGTTTCCGTTGGCTTCCCTTCGCTTCCCTGGAGTTGTTCCTGTGCACGACGTGTGAACCCTCCAGGGATCACGGTTCCTCATCAACGTGGGCCCCTGCAATCCCGACAGTGAATGACCACGCAGTCCGTACTCCAACGCTCAGCTGAGGCACAATGGTTCACAGTTCGGTTCTTGCAACAGCGCGGCCCCAGCTCTGCATACACCACACAGCTCTGCATACACCACACGGTCAAACGCCCAAACAGACCATTCCCGCTCCCTGAAGATTCCTGGAACATGCATCGGCCGATCCACCAGCTTCGCACCTCCTCGACCAGTTTTCTTGACAAGTCCGCCGGGCCCCCATCGCTCGCCGGCCTCCGCCTTTGCCGCTGGCGCCCAACACCACCGCCGTTGAGCACATAGACGCCCGCGCTGGCGCCCAGTGGCGCGCCGCACCAGCCCCTCCCCTGCAGTTCTCACCACTGAGTTGGCACTTTCCTAGGGTGGCATGTTCCCAGATCCCCCCCCCTTCCTCTTCCCCTTTCTCTGGCTTCATCGCTTACTCAGTGGCACACAGGGTCCCCCTTCCGCCCTCAACCCCAACACCCTCTCCGTGGCCCCCTTCCTCCTCTCTTGTCTCTTGCGGTGCAGCCAGCGGGCCTTGGCGGAATCATGCTCCCCTGCTCCTGCTCCTCTTGGTGCTGGTCTCAGCCCAGACTGCCATTTTGAAGCCATCTTGAAGCTGGCTATGGCAGCTATGCAGCGCCTACCAACAGCCACAACAAACACGATATGGATACTTGTACACTGAGAATGTTAGCTGTGGTTCAACCAACCTACACAGTGGTGGCAAAGACCCCAAATTAGTAGTGGTACCAGCTGGTGGACTGGCCAAAACGCAGAGACCGCAAGCACGAAGCCCAATCCAAACATACCTGTCAGTGGGACTGACACATGGCACACACACCAGAGAGAGCACGCATGGCCTGGGACTGTCCCGTGGGTGAGCCAGGACTTTCGAACTTTCCCGACGTGCCTGCGAAGTACAAAGAAGCCGTGCGCCAAACGCATCACTCCCTGTGCGACGCTGTTCCGAGCATGCCAGATTGGAAGAGCACACGTGGATCGCCATTCCACTGAACGTTGGCAAAGGAGGCACCCGGTTTCAGGCTGCGTTGACAACTCACCTTCGCACACGCGCCATCGGGAGTCACAGCACGCCACCTTTTCGATGTTCGCCATATTCACCTGTCACGTGTGCCCAAGTCTCTGCGGCAGTCCATCAGCCTCTACGCAAGCGTTTGCCGAGCACGTATGCTGAGGACCCTGCAAGGTACGCTCACACCCGCGCGCACGTGCGCCCCACGCCGTGCCGCCCAGCCCCTCGACCCGTTCATGGCTGAGGCCCGGATCCTGCAGCAGCACCACACAGCCAGCCACAATGCAATGAGCTTAAGCCCGCCAGCCGCGGCAGTCCATCACCCTCTAGGTAAGCGTGTGCCGAGCGTGCATGCTGAGGACCCTGCAAGGTACGCTCACACCCGCGCATACGTGCTCCCGACGCCGTGCCGCCCAGCCGCTGGAACCGTTCATGGCTGGGCCCGTATCCTGCAGCCACACCACAAAACAAGCCAGATTGCGATAACCTTGAGCCCGCCAGCCACGTGTGGCTGGCGGGCTACATTGAGTCATCCGTGATCTCCAGTGCACAGCAGTACTTGCGGATGTACAGACTCACCCTGACAGCCGACATCGCAACACCCAGTGACTGCGCCTGGGCGACGCACCTTTGGGGCCTGTGCCTTGGCCTGCGGTGCCCCTTGGGACGTGAACGCCATGCTGCCGGGTGGGTCCAGTGCAGCTGTGGACGTGGTCGCGGACGTCGAGCGAACCACGGGGACCCGTAGTGATCGGAAAGTGCGGCGTAGGAAGCGGCGAAGTGCTGATCATAAAGCCATGAGGGGGGCAATGCACACCATCGACAAGTTGTACAGGGCAAACTGTGACGCAGTCACGGAGTCGGAGTCGTTGAAAGCCCAGATCGCCGAGCTAAAGCAGGTTGCCAGGTCCCGCTGCCCAACTCCGGAGCTGGGCGTTGGTGTGGCCACCTTGGTTGCCGCTAACAAAGTCTTAAGAGCAGAGCTGGAGATGGCGAGGAGCAAGTACAAGCGATACAGAAGAAAATGGCGTTCCATACATGGCTCCCTCAGGATCAAGCGCGGGGACGACGAGCGCGGGGAGGACGACTGTGGGGAGGAGCTTTGGTCACCATGGGGCGAGATGCTCAGCACGGACGAGGAGGAGGTTGCAACCATGCACTTGAAGTTGCCCCCACAGTTCCCATGGCCTGACGAGGCAACTTTGTTTCCGAGCATATACGGTGACCGTTCTGGCAAGGAAGGTGGGGCTGGGCCCAACAGTGGCAAGGACGGACTGACTGACCTGTAAAGACTTACTGACCTGGCATACTGACTTGGTGGGCTGTATACATCAATGTCAGATCCACAGCAAGGGGCCCAACCCAAAGGGAAACAAAATTAATCTGGCGCTTCACTCTCATACTAGTCAACCTCGTTCAGTTGTGTCCATGCAGTTCTGCTCACAGCCATTGCAGGCTTCCAAGCGATGGGAAACCAAACCCCTTTCAAGCTTGCGCGGAACATGACCAGCAACACAGCCACAACATGCTTACAAGGGCTCCCCTAACTTGGTTTTAAACCCGTAAAGCTGCACAGTGGCAGCCAATGTTCTGCTGTACATGACGTTGGCAACAATGTTTCAAAAGGTTTGCCACACCAGGTCGCCCAATTCCAATTCCTGCAGCTTCGTCGTCCCCTTCTTCCGCATGCACGTCACCCACGACACTGCTTGTTTCACCTCCAGCTGTTGCGTCTGCCCGAGCACCCCTGCAGCACCGACGCTCTATGATCAGTTCATGCCCGTGTGTTTCTCCAGCCATGCAGGCTGAAAAGCACTCCCCTGTTTGATAGCACGGGGTCTAATCATCTTTTGTCAAAAGGGGTGTGGCACGCTCGGGTGCTCAGCGCGTTGGGAGCAACTACAACAATATGTAAAACCGCAATGATATGTTGCTTGTCCGTTATTTCACAATTGGTCTTTACTAATAATATCAACACTTTAACTGTAGTAATATTGCTCTATTCAGTATATTAATATTGTATTAATAATATACACCTTTATTAATATTATTATCATAATACAATTATCATTTATGCCTTAAACCGTCCACCCTCACGTCGTTTCCAGAAATGGCACGTCCAACAAGGTACAAGGCGCACAGACATAATTCACATGAGTTCCTGAAATTCAAGCAATACACAACCATGTGGTTGGTATGGATCTTCAAACAAGCATGAGCACAACACCTGCCTTTCAGCAACACAACACCTGCCTTTCAGCAACACAACACATGCCTTTCAAAAACTGAACTGACTATCGTGCACACACCGGCTAGAGAGCAGAATATTCCATACTGTGGTAGCGGAGGTCCATGGATTTGAGATCCAACACGCATGGGCCACATCGCTGCACATGCCCAGTCCTGAGCGTGACAACGTGCCCGTCATCGATTCCGATGCAGGGTTGAAAGGGCAATCGCTCTGTGTTGCTCTTGCCAATCTAACCAATGCGACATCACCAGGCAACATCACATGACAACAGCAATAAATGGATTGAACCATAACAATGCCACATTTCAGCCCAAATGCCCTCTGAAGCTTCACGCATCGAGTAAAACAAACGGGATTTATCGTCGTCTTGGAAACTTCATTTGCCTACCTTCATTTGCGGCACATCGTCAGACAGCAGTCCGTTGGCCTTCACGAGCCATGAGAACCCTCCATCCCGAGCGGGAACCCACAGTATCACCCACAACAGACAGAATTCGTTCCTTGATCTTGACCTGCACTTCAGTCCACAAAGCACCGCTCCCTGTTGTGATTGTCAAACGATGGTATTCCACACCGAGCTGGTTCATTGGGCTCATGTGAGATGGCATCGCCCCTGCACATGAACAATAACAGAATCTGCTGACATCCTTTCACACGTCCCTCATTTAAAGGAGACAGGTGCAGACAGTGGCCTTGTGTGCAACTTAGGAGCCTCGCCTCCCTCCCGCACATCCATTTACAAACAGCGGCTGCGCTTCAACAAAGCCACTGCGGCATTAAAATCGGAGCAATCGAAAGTGCCAACAAGCAGCCCTGCACAAGACAAGGGTAGACATATCAAAAACACTATAATATTCAGCCTGTGAAAGACTGAAAGACAAACGTCTAAACAGTGCACTGTCAGCACATGGGTTAGCACTTTACTGATGGCCAACTATCATGCTGATATCCTGAACAGGGACTGCAGTGCTTGTACTGGACGATGCCATACAATTGGAAAGAGACAAACAGCATGTTGTCAGCGTTAGTGTGGACTACTTGCCTCGCTTGTAGCGAGTGCACCATCAGAATGTCCGGCTGCAGTGCTTCACCTGGCACTCAAAAGTGGGCATCGCTTGCCCGTTGGAATGAAATCGGCCCTGGTTCACTAGGCTCCTGTGAACCAGCACGCCCCCTGCACAAGAAAACAGTGTCAGCACTTGCTGCCATCCGTTCACGTGTCCCTTTCAAATGACAGACCTTTGCAGTGTGTACAACTTAGAGGCATGGATTCCTTGCAGCCCCTGCATTGTCCAAAACGACAAACAGCAGCTGCGCTTGAACAAAGCCATTGCAACATTAAAAGTGGAGCAATCGATAGTGCCAACAAGCAGCCCTGCACAAGACAAGGGTAGACATATCAGAGGACTGTGTCAACCAGACAGCAAGAGCCTTAACAACAAATGTCTGAACATTTCATTGGCAGTATGCAAAGTGTTACACAGGTTAGCACTTTACTGATGGCCAACTATCATGCTGATCTCCTGAACAGGGACTGCAGTGCTTGTACCGGACGATGCCACACAATTGGAAAGAGACAAACAGCATGTTCTCAGCGTTAGTGTGGACTACTTGCCTGGCTTGTAGCGAGCGCACCATCAGAATGTCCAGCTGCAGTGCTTCACCTGGCACTCACAAGTGGGCATCGCTTGCCCGCTGGAATGAAATCGGCCCTGGTTCACTAAGCTCCTGTGAACCAGCACGCCCCCTGCACAAGAAAACAGTGTCAGAATCTGCTGACGCAGTTCACCTGCGCCCTTCACTTGACTGGTTTTTGCAAAGTGTACAATTTGTGAGTGGAAACCCCCCTCCAGCACCCCCACTGTCAAAATCTACAAGCAGCAGCTGCATTTGAACGAAGGCACTGCAACTCTAAAATTGGAGCAATAGACGGTGCCAACAAGTGGCCATGCACATACCAAAGGTAGACACATAACTCTGTGAATCAGACTGCGAAAGTCTTCACGACGACAAACGTCTGAACACTGCACAGCCACTACGTAAAAGGGGTGCATGGGTCAGTACTTTGCTGAGGCCAAACATCGAGCTGATCTCCTGAACAGGGGCTGCATATGCAAGGTTGGTGTGTCCGTCCTGGACCATGCCATACAAACTCACAGCAGACATGTTAAACTGCACACTTTGACAAGCCTTGCCTGCACAGCTCCTTGAAAGCCGCGAATGCACTCGAGTCCAGGTAATACAGCCCCAAGGAGACAACCTGGACGGCGTTCTCGCAGTTGGACATGCCGGAGACGATCTTCAGCAGGTCCCCGACCGTCATGCCGGAAAGCGCCGCGCTGGAGCCATCGCCTGGCTTCTGGTCACCTGCGCCGAGAGCTTGCGGTCGCCCTGCCCCTTGGGTCTGGAGCTCCCCGACCTCGCGGAGTCCGTGGATTTCAAGTCGCCCACAGGAAAGCCCTTCGACACACGCAGACCGGGGTGCGGCGCACAGCGTGGGCCCTGCCCCGACTCCACAGTTGGTCTCTGACAGGCTGCCCATCGACCACATGCGGCATGACGCCCCGTAGTCGCCGGTAGACAGCATCTGGCTCTCGTAGGCGCTGTGCGTCTGCGCCTTGCACAGGGATACCGGTGTGGCTCTCGAACACCGACGCCAGGGGGGCTCTCCCTCGTGACCTCACTGCGGGAGATCTCGCTTGACAGCAGCTCCACCTCGTAGGAGTGCAGGTCCACGCCGCCGCGCGGCCCAGCGCCCGATGGAATCCTCGAAAGAGAAGCATGCTGGGGCTGCCAGCGGGGGGGGGGGGTCCGTGTAGAAGATGCCAGGTCCAGGGTTGAATGCCTTCCGCCGACACCTCCTGCATCATCACACCCGCCACTCCGCCCTCAGGGCATTCCATCAGCCAATCCCGGCGGCTAGCGTCCCGGCGATCGCCCGACCCTGCTCGGACACCCAGCCGCCCCGTGCCCGTCACACAATCCGCCCCAGTCCTCTCGCAATTGCTGAAACCTACCTTCGCCCTGTATGACGCAGATCCCTTAACAGCACTGCGCCCTCAGGGCATTCAAGCAGCCAATCCCGGCGGCTTGCGTCCCAGCGATCGCCCGATCCTGCTACGACACCCAGGCGCCCCTTGCCCGTCACACAATCCACCCCAGTTCTCTCGCAATTGCGGAAACCTACCTTCGCCCTATATGACGCGGATCCCTTAACAGCAGCGCCGCGTCCCGCCAGGCAGCACCAAAGTCGCCACTGCAGACCATGCCGCTCTCCTTGCGCCCCTGTCTCCGATTTGGAGCGAAGGGCAGCCGGGGAGCCTGGTTGGGGCGTCGGCACGCGTCGGGGTGCCGATGGCGCCCGACAGGCACCGGTGGCGGCCGATGCCTGCCGATGCACGAGATAAGGGACGATGAATGCGTGGGCAGGTATGGTTGCACAAGGGACGCAGCGAATGAGAGCCCACAGATGCCCACGTGGGATCCCGGGTGTGTGGGCGGCGTGGGGGGAGCCCGATGAGCCCCGACGTGGGCGCGCGTCGGGCGGTGGACACGCCGGCAGCGGCGGGGCGCGCGGGACGCACGCGATGGATTGCCACGCCAGCCGACGTGGCAATCCCGATGCGCGGGCCACGGGCCGACACGGCGGCTGGCCGCCGTGGCGGGCCACGTCGGGCCTCGTCCATGGGCCCACGCCTGCCCACGGCATTTGCGAATGCCGACGCACGCCGACGTCATGGGGCGGATGCCCACGCAACTCAACGCGGCCGACGTGGGAAGTCCGACGATTCTGTAACACGAGTGTTTATTCTTTTGAGAGAGGAGTTGCGGCTATTCATTTTGTTTCCATGGTGTTGGGATTTTGTTGACTCAGTACAGTGGTGCATGATCTGTATGATTGGAGACTCTAGATTGTTGATGGTGATAGCGGGCTGGTCATAGTGTTTATCTGAAAGGATTATTGTGAGCAGCGCCGGGTGATAAGAGTTTTCATGATTACATCATTGTCTTCAGATCTGAGGGGAGTTTGATTTATGTTCAGTCCTTGAGACAGGAGGCTTGGTGCTGGTAAGATTGATAGTGGTATGGGACACCGGATATTGAGGCCAGACCGATGCTTTACTGATTGATGATTGGGCTGAGATAGATAGAGGACTATGATCGATTTGTGCAGTGAGGAGTCGAGAAATCTTTTATTGGGATACCTTGTCATGGTGGATATAGAGATGAAATGACCAAGGTACACTGCAATTTCAAAGAGGAAAATATACTTCAGAGAGATTCATCTGAGGGATTCGGACAGAGAGGATTATCAGTAGATCTACACCGATCCCTAGATGGACAACTGGCTCATATGTTGTCTATTTCTATATCAGATTTGTCAGGTAGTGGATATTCGGATGCTCCTGGTCGACTGGCAACACACTTAGTGTACAGGCAGATAGCACTCGTGCTGACCTGATGTATTCGGGCACAGGTCACATTATTTCATCTTTTCTGCTTTCAAGATGAACACGAGTGTACATCCGACATAGTGATGGGAGAGACCTGACTTGGAGATTTTGAGATGAGCAGCTGTTGCAGTGGTACTGAAGAGGTCCCAATAACAAGAAGGTCAGTTGATTTTCTTGTACACTGGAACATATCCCGAAATTTCACAGAGGGACTAGACAGATGGTCAGTGGAGTATGCCTGAGGTGATACTAGCTTCACAGTTAGGTCAACCATTGGGCAGCCGATAGAGGACATTGATTTCGGTCTTGTTTTCGAGGGCGAAAACTCCCCCCAGGGGGAAGTATTGTTGTGGAAACACATGGGAGTCGAGAGATTTATGGCCATTAGTCTTGGTTGGTTAGTCATCTGTGGGATTGGACCCATTATTTGGATTCCTTATGATCTCTAAATACTCGTAGGCTCTTTACTTGTCTAAATCCCCTAGTTGTGGAGTAGTTGGTGGTCTCGGGAAGTCCCTGTACCTAAGGGACAGCCCGTGGGGGTAGACTGGGCTGCGGTGTATCGATAGTGGGTCCGATACGGGGGTATGCCGGGCGATACAGTCGTGACGCACTGATGTACATTGTGTGGTGTCTGTGTGATGGGTGGCCGGGCCGGAATGTGGCCGACCACCAGTACGTACGCGGGGGTGCGTTGCTCCCCGCTCTGTTACCCGCTTTGGCTCACTGCCGCGCTCCGCACGGGCCTCGCGGCCCGGGGAGCAAGCTGCCTCGCAACCCGCCGTCTTCGAATGGCAGGACCGCCCGATCCCAGAGCGCAAGAGGGCCCACCGCACAACGAACGAGCGAGCACCCCGATTACGCCCGCCGGGTTCGGTGGAGGGGGCCATCGGCCCGACCGGGTGCAGGCGGATGAAGTGGGACGCGCGCCGGAGAAAAGGGACCAGCGGAGGCCATTAAAAGAGCCCCGCGACAATGCATAGGATACATCCAGTGTTTCATGTTTCAAAAATCAAGCCTTATAAGGCAAGTGGCAGAGTACAACCACCCCCAATACCTATCGAAATTGAAGGTGAACTGGAGTATGAAGTTGAACGTATCCTTGACAAAAGAATTAAAAAGCGTGGGAGACGCAAAAACTATGTTGAGTACCTTGTCAAATGGTTGGGGTATGGACATGAGCATAACAGCTGGGAATCAGCAAAGTCAGTTGCAAATGCACAGGAATTGGTTCAAGCATTTGAGAATGGCAGAACACCTATGATGCGAATGCAAACGGCATAAAGTACGGGATGTACATACTGAGACATGTTCATGTGTGACTATGCTTTAACAGGTTCTCCTGAGATGGGCCCAGAAGAACACTGGGTACACCGCCCCCCGTGCCAAGACGCAATTCGGACACATGAACGCCATGTCCGTTGCGATCTTGAACGGAGAAAGATTAGACATTGACGACCCGCTCGTGCCGGCCTCTCGTGGAGCTGTGCGTGTGTGTGGCCGCGGGCGAGGACGAGGTCCCGCACCGGGCCGGCGCACACCTGCATGGGCATTTGGTGGTTCCCACTATAGGGGTCGCAGATCATAGGCCGGGAGGTCGAACATGCTAGCCATGTGGCTGAGGAAGAGTCTTAATGAGGGTTGTGAAGACCGGGAGGTCATGTAAAAACAACCACTCTTTCTCTTCACCCTTAACTGTGTAGTGTTTCACAACTGGGCATGTGGCAATTCGCACAACCAGTTCTATTCACATACACATAAAGTTTCTGCTCCCATATCCACATAATGGGATGAGGACGCCCCACTCTCTGAGGGGGACGAATGTTACGCGCACCGGCCTGATGTGGGGGACGCCCTACTACTGGCCCTTGGTGTGGGGGACGCCCTGCCCAAGATCGTATCGTATTCCTTGTCCCACGGTAACCATTATACTTATATGGATATGGGAGTAGGAGGGGTGGTCCCGCCTAGGTGCCCCGTAAGGACCTAGGTGCCCGGCGAGGTGGGTCCGTGGCTCAAAGAGGGCAGGAACCCCACACCCACAGACTTTTCGTATCACTTGGTCAATGCGTGGTCACAGGGTGTGAACGTCTCAAAGTTGAAAGCCTATTCCAAGAGTCCAAAGACAACTCAATGCAAACTACTTCATATTGCATTCTAATTTTTGAACTTGTTCTAGCCTTGCAAACGAAATTGTTTTATTGGAGCGTGATAGTCATACGTTTGGGAGTTCAGGCATATTGGAGAGTTGCGGTCAATTAACAGCTGCTGTGGAAATTTTGACTTGGCCTACATGTCCGACGCTATATTCTCAGCATCACCAAACACGTCGTGATGCATTGGGACATTTAGTGTTAAAGGGCGTAACCTCCTCAAACCAGCAACCTCAAAGCAAGCACAACACAACCCTTTGCAATTTGCATTCTATGCCTCGAACCTCTAGCCAGGGTCATTGTTAGCCTCCTCTCAAGGCCGATTGCGTTTATCTTGGCTATAGTGTAGGCAATGTGCATGAGCGCCACCACAAAACCATCATCATGTGGTGAGCACCTTTGTTATGCACAGCTGCCCGACGGGCGCCCCGTGAGTTCTTGCCAAAAACTTGCTGGCTGCCCACAGAGTGCCGGCAGATGGGGGGTGCGGACCTTTGGCATCCGTTTCCGGTGGCGTGCCCAGCACAGAGCACCAGAACGTAACCTCGCAGACATGGTGATGAAATTCCGCCGAATTTGGTGCTGGAAAACAGTACCTTGCCCGGAGGGGGGGGACTCCGATGTGGCATCCGCTCCGACGTGGCGCCGGCCAGCTGGCCGAAATCACGCCGGCCCAGGGCACAGGCGTACGGGGGCACTGGCGAACTTCTCGTTTTGGCGCCAATCCAGGTCGACTGCCGGAGGCAAACGCACTCCGCCTGCCAGCCCATGCGAGGCGCTTGACAATCAAGGCGTGGGGGGCGGCGGCCCCGCTGTCCGTCATGGCCTGCGAGGCTCTAGAGTCGACGTCCACAAAGGAGCTCCTGGACAAGAAGAACAGGATGCTGGCCATGATAGACACTGGGACACTGCCTGATGGAGGGACCTCGGCCAGCAACCTGGTGGCGAAAATTGACGCGGAGTTGGCTAAGCGGAGGGAAGCGAGCAAGGTGTGAGGGCTGCGGGGTGCCCAATGCAGGGGCGATGGGCTGCAGTCCTGCTGGTGGACAGGTGCCGGGTGCGCGATTGTGCCATTCACTGTGCTCTGTGCTGTGCGGGGTTCCTGTTGCACTCGACGGGTTGTGGATCATCATCCACATTGCGGAAAAGAGCATCGCAAAGGCTCTTACAGTGGAAGGATTTCCAGTCTTGTGACGTAGTTCCTTTTGAGTTAAAACGACAGCCAGAGATGGACCACAGCCCATCAGTGCATGTTTATTGCTGGGTAGTGTTCGTTGGAATGAGCTTAATCCCATGCCTCGGGATACTTTCTTATCCTCTTGTGGTATGGAAAAGAGCCCTTGCTATTTTCGATCAGGAGTGGGTGCTTGCTATTTACGATCAGGGGTGTGTGCTGTTCTGCCTTCAAAACGAATGGAATTGATCGAGCAATGTTCATTTTTGACCACCCGATCAGTCTGGCTTTGCAAGGGGGTTCCCTGAATAACAGGTGTGGTTTGCTGAGCCCATTTGCCGACATCCGCTGCAACGTACAGTTGGGGAGTTAGTACCCCTTAGTGGAGAGTATTTGGTGGATTCTAGCAAGGAGCAAATGTAGATTATGGGAAGGACACCCACGTTGGTCAATAGTCACATATGTTGGCTCTGCAGTGAGCGGTGCATGGATAGACATCGTTGTATTCGTTTGTGGTAGTTGTTGTCACTTTGGAATAAACACAAAGTTGTCACTGATTCCTTTGGAAAAGCACTTGGGTCAAGTCATCTCCATAGCGAAACCATCCCCCTTGTATACACCAAACTGACGTTCTCTGTTCTCTGGGGAAGACTGCATGGTCCACGGATGCCTTACCATAACAAAGCTTGAATGAGAACTTAATATGCCACACAATGGCCATACCAAGCCAGCGCAAGATACTGTTAGATTTTTGTCCAACACTGTTGCAGATGATCAGGAAGTCTTTAAGAGCAATGGCAAGAGGGAAAGGCACTGCCTTGCAAGAGGGCAAGGAATGTCGTGCCCAGAGGTTAATATTGTGCAGAATTTCGGAGTGCATCCATCCCTGGAATGTACTGATAAGTGCCTGACCAGTCATATAGCATTGCAGCATGTTGCAGCGCTATTCATTGTCCAGTTACTGGGTTCAATGTTGGTGTTGTGCAAGTCTTTTATGTCTTTTTTGCAATGTGCAGGAACAGAAGTGTGTCCAACCTGGAAGCTCACGATCAGGAAATAGGGCAGGTGAAGCCGAAAGTTGATTGTTTCCACATGCCTCAAAGCGCACAAACTGTGATCTGGAAATCAGTTTTGAAGAGCTTGGGAAAGCCAGCTCAGCACAACAGCATTTTCACAGGATCGATGTTGACCTGTATCTCTTCTGTTGCGAGATGCCTCTTTGACTGAGTTTGCCACAATCGAAATGTTGCCCATTCATATGAAAGGTGATGAAAGGCATTATGTGGTGTTATGACACACAGTGTTGTCAATTGCCAATACCTAGGACTGTCCAGTGCAAGGGATTGTATGTGATGTTGCTTTTGCATGGAAAGGTTTGCAAGCTTGCGGCTGATGGCTGTGTCCACAACGCTCTTAACTTTGCTTTGTGCAAGGCAGGACCCTTTGAAACCCAAGGTCCCTTGCCGAAAAGGCGACCCATGAATAAGGATTTGACACAGCCATCTAAAGCTCCTGTTAAATCGCAAAAGGTGCATCCTTGTAGTCGAAGCCACCAGACAGGGCATGGGCGGAGGAAAAGATGTTCCACTGATGCATTCAGTTTCAAGCCAAGGGCCGTTCGCTTGCAACGGGCTGGAGACAATCAGAATTGTCGTGGGACACACAATTCTGAGAAGCCAGGGCAAGTGTTGCCACTGTCCAGAATCTGCACCAGATCAATGCAATTGAGAATTTCCAGAGGTGATGCACCGGTGAGATATAGTGTGAGGATTGGTCTGCTTGGTGTTTGACACTCAGGGCATGCATCCCAATGCCAGTGCCATCGTTAATCGGAATCTTGGCTGACTCACTCTAATGCTCCACAACATTTGTGGACTGGTAGTTGCAGCGCAAATGATGAAAGGTTGTGGACATGGGTGCTTTGGGTTCAGGCATAGTGGCCGGGCGGCCCTGAGCTGACGTTGACAAATTTGAAATGCACACTGTATACTCCAAATACAGTGCACAAAATTGAGAAAAATAATTGTAGGTGTATGTGGACAGCATAAGCAATCCCAATGTTCAAGCTTGTTGTTCTGGCTGAACAGAGTGAAACGGTGGATCTCTGCGATTCTGACAAGGAGATGGATACCCCCTGTGATGCCTCCGAGACAACAGCCAGGGAGGTCAAGAAAAGAAAACGAAGTTGGGGCAGGAAGTATTTTGAAGAATTCTTGGTGGGTTTCTGCAGTTTAAGAGAAATTTAGGCAGCCAATCCCTTGAGACCAAGCAAAGTTCTTGCCAACTGTTATTTTCCTTCTAATTGCCACAATGTTGTTGGATGCGGTTTGCATTGGTGGTCATTAATACCACTTTGTCCCTTGCAATTCCTAAGGTGACGTTGGTCTTTGTTGTGTACCTTTTCTGCTGTGCTTGGAGGATATTCATCAGCTGTACTGTTTGAAAACTGCTTCAAAACATCATGGTCGGGCAAGATGAGCCCATAGAATGCTGTTGCAATGAAAAAGACATTCCTCATGCTATTGGCATTGATGTTGCTGCAGGACTTACGAGCATTATACCCTCCCCAAGGGGGCCCAGGGTCTGTGGCAGTCACTGCTGAGGACCTGCAGTGGGTTGTGCGTGACGAGTTCATTAATGACACTCTGATTGATCTGTACATCAAGTGAGCTACACTGCACCATGCTTGGGACAGAACAAATAGCGACAGCTGATGATTGCAAAGTTCCTGCACTGTTGTAAAAAGTTCGTTTCAGCTGTTGGCGTGCAGAAATTTTTAGCTGTCATCTTGGTTGTTGTGCGATCCTTTGGAATAAATGTGTCCCCATACAGAGCATTGGCTGAAGACCTTTGAAGGCAATTATCGTGCATGGCACTGTTAGTCTGAAAAGTTTTCCTCATAGCTCTCATGCTCAATCAACCCCAGAGATCTGGATGTTTGTGAGTGGTTGGCTATTGCGTGTGTCCGTTGTTGAAGAACTTGAGCTGCATTGTACAGCATCACAAAAAGGTTGAGTGTAGTCCTGCATTTGACCATCTAGCAATTGTTGGTATCCTGAGCCACGTATTTTGCTTTGGGCAGGCATGTAGAAGACAATGCGCATTCCACTCAACAGCATTTCTTTCGCAGTTTTTTCTACACCAAACTTGTGGAAAGTGAAGCAAACCAAGGTGTCGATTTAAAGAAGTGGACAAAGGTAAACTGTTGAGAACAGCTGAGAAAATAACATTTCCTGATTGAATGTGCCATAATGCCAACTGGCGATTGCCTGCGATTGACAGTCGCCCTCACTTTGTATGCCCTGCTTGATGCCCCATGGGTTACTGCCAAATTTCCTTCCACAGTTTTTTGGCTCAGTGCAGCCTGTGTTTATGCTCAACATCGCTTATCTAGTCCAGTGAGCAGCCTTGGAAAACTGTACCATGGTGATGATGCCCTTTTGTGTCGTATGAACATATGACTTCTGTAGACACTGCCATGCAATTGTTTCATTCCCATAGTGTACACCTGTCTCGCAATTCCTGCGTGGTGCTTTATGCCACATTTCAGCGGCGGACCTCCAAATGTTTCCTGTGTTGTGCAGGATGTGGATTTATTCGAGAAACAATTTGTTTTTGTTCCAGTTCACAGTTCCTTGCACTGGTCCCTAGCGGTGATTTGCCATCCAGGAGCTGAGTGCACAACAAAATGCAAAGGCCAGACCCAGTTGCCTTGCATCCTCCATCTTGACTCGCTTCAAGGTAATTCAGACACGTAGAAGACCAGCAATTAACTGGGCTTCGGTGTTTTGGGATCCAAATGCGGGATCTCCTGGACAACGACTGACGGCATCAAAAAGTAACAAGTCTGCTTCCATGTTTGAAGTTTTGCAAATGTCAGCATTGTTCATCGCTTCCTGCTGTGCTATGCACTGCAATACAACATTCCTGATTCTGTGTGTGCTTGTTTTCTATTTTTAAATTTTCTCTTCAGATGGTCATTCCACAGCAGAAGTCAGTGGGGTTTTGCGGAGATACCTTGAGGGAGAATGGGAAAGGAAGGTGAGTTATCAGGATACCAACTGCAAATGCCGTTGGATGCCTTAAATAACCTGATAACAACATTGCTGTGTGAGAGGATGGAGTGCCTGGCAGCGTACTCTAAGGTTTTCATTGGCACATTTACACATCGCTTGCTTGCTCTGAACTTCCTTAACCAGGGGTTTCTTCAATAGTGATGGCCAGAGCCCTGTCAATGGTCTCAAAATGCTTGGTTTTGCGTGCAAGAATGCTGAGACTTATCCTGGGGGCAGCATTTATTTTGAAAACAGCATGGTTTCAGAATGGTTTTATGGTTGGTAAGGAGCCATGTATGTTGAGTGTTTTCCTTGAATACATTTGTTCTCCCAAGGCAAAACACAGCTCTTGCACCCTGCAGGCGGTGACAGGTGTAAATCCACTGACAGGCATTGACCTAACGGAAATGTGGTGGCATATCCATCAGGGCTGTTGGGGACAACTGATTTTAGCCTGGTTTCGCTGTTTTGATTGTTCTGGCTGCTGGTTCTGTTGCCCACAGCATCCCGATTCTAAGAAGCGTATATTCTCCAAGCAAACAATTCCAGGGAGGAGAGTGGACCACATTCCCAGACAGATCAACAGCTATGACTGCGGTCTCTTCATGCTCACCTACCTTGAATTCTTCTCTTTTGGTGCACCCAATATAGTTGACCACAGGAAACTGGGACTGCTTGGTGGTAAGTTCTGTGCATTGTCATTTCACGACAAATGTAGTCAATTGCATTCAAATTGGGCCAAGCTTGCTGTGATTGAGCTGCACAGGGCATACATTGCAATTTTTTGAACCCTTGCAATTTGCGGAAAGCAAATGCTATGTTGTTGGTGAGCCATCTCCACCTACCTGCCATTGCCATCGAATTCCTATGGTAACTATTGCATCTTTTGGTGTGGGCAAATGATACACATTTGCAATCTCCCAGTGGACCATACTTAAAAAGATGCCGTGTGGTTGTGAAACTGTGCTGTCAGTGCAGGGCTTTGATGTGTCTGCAGAAAGAAAGAGTTGTGTGTTTTCTTGCTTTGACATTTCTGTACAACATTGTTTTGTTTGTTTGATTGTTACATACAATTTTTATGAAGAACTGTGGGAGTCCTATGTGTAAGATCCCAGTGCAGAAAAGCAAGTCACATGGGTTTTGGGGTCACTGACATTGGTAAATGGCTTAGTGGATGCACAGGTCATACCCCTAGTCCCATCCTGAAGGTCATGGAGGAATTGCCTTCATTTGTCTTTACCCACATATGTTGGTGTCTGTGCTGTTCAGATGGAGGCTTTCCAGGATTTCTGCAGGAAGGGTGGTTCAAGCGGCGCAATGCAAGTCTTCTGCGGAGCGAGCTTCAAAATTTTGTCCACACACTACTAGCCCAACAAGGGGACCAGTGCCACCCGGGTATGCCTTCCCTCAGAGCCAAAATTGAGCAGTATGAGCAGAGGAAGATCAGGTATGTTTGTGATATGTGATGCCCCTCTACAGTTTCTGCCATCTTGGTTGTTTCTTTATTTCTGTGTATATACAATATACAAGCATGCTTTACCCAACTTGTGTTCAATTGTGATTGATGTGGAAACAAGCCCAAAGTCTCACCCACAGTCACCCACACCTACAGTCTCTGCAGCATCATCCATTTCCCAATGTGCATGTGTCCGAAAATTGTTTGCAGGCATGATGCTGTAAAATTCCCCATTGATTTCGTTTACCAGCATTGCACCAGTAGACAGAACGAACCAATCAACTGCAGGGAGACAGAAATTGTAGCCTTTGCCTGCACCCATGTTTTGTGCTGGCTGTGCACGTGTGTGTTAGATACGCCAGTCCTGAGGCATGGTTACGGGGCCAACTAACAGCGCCGCCCACGATTGATGCTGTATGCAAGGACCTTGGAAATGGCTGCATTGCAGAAAGAGACAAGGTGGGTAGCATAATGCCAGAGGGACTAATCGAAGTTGATTTGTTGTTTGATTGGTAGCTGGGGTTTAGCATGCTTTCTCCTGTGGCTCTCCATTACAGGCAGAAGACAACAGATACTTATTGAATACTGATGTGTGATGTCGAATTCGAAATCTGAGAAAACAGTGCTTTGCAGTTGCCACGCAGTAAGAAGCTCCAGCTTTGGGTGATGCTGATTCATCCATAGATTGTTTATGATGACAACATGGATTGTTTATGCTGGCTTCTGTTGTGAACAGTATGGGAATTCGGGTTCGGACAATATAGTTTGGACTACAACAGTGTCGTGGTGACTCTGCTCATTTCACACCTGAAACACAGTGCGACCAGGCTGGTTGCTTAGCAAAACACGAACTCGTTGTAGTTGGACAAACGGGGTGAGTGGTGCTGTCTTTACTGTGAAATGCACCAAGGCCCTAATGCATGCACCATGTACGACTTGCCTTGGAAGAATGGGTTCTGTACAATTTGAGGATGGTCTGAGCCTGCCAAAACCATGGGCAGCTGTGTTATAACGCAGTCTGCATTGGAGGCTCCAGGACTCGGGGACAAGTCGATAGTAATTCTTTGTGGCATTTCAGTGCACTGAAAGCTGCATGTTCAATGTCATCACCGTACTTTAAGATGCAATGCAACCGCAGGTATGGTTTTGGCACATTGAAATTGTTTTGTGCTGCATATAGCAGTAATTGCTATTGTAGACATATCCTAGACACCAAATATTGACGATTATGTGCCTGTCCCTGCAGGATCCACCTGAATCCACGTCGACTGCCAGAAAGGATGACTCATACGTTGTCCAATGTAGCTCAGAGTCGAACAGGAAGTCGGACGATGGAAATCGTACAAAGAGGAGGTCTGACGACAGAATGCACACAGCAGAGCTGGGGAACAAAGATTACCCTGGGCAATCAAGTTGTCAAGGCGAACGCGGAAATTGAACGCGTATCATAGAAGGGACATAGACAGAGTTGGTGGATTCGGTTTATCTGTACTTTTAAAGTTGATGTTCACATGACATCCTCCAGTGTCAGTTGCAAGAGTATTGGAGCTTCAACATGAACTCTCCTTGCTCGTCAAGACACGTGCCTGCATGCAACTCGCTTGTGGAAAGAGGTCGTCCCCGCTGGGCCAACTGCCAACCAGCAATGTGGCAGCATCATTCAGTATAAGCGGCATGAGAAGTGACCATGCAGCCTCAACCTGGGTCTTGGGCATACTGGATTAAACATCCACTCTCCATGGAACTTGAGGCCCAATTGGCTTGCTCACAATGGGTAACCATTGTCCGTTTGGGGTGGTACTGCAGCGATGTTGTCATGTTGGACTCCATTTGGCGTACAGAGTGGGTGGTGCAAATCTGCGGCACAGTGAAATTGCACAAATGCCCCTCCAAGTGGCGTTTGTCAACGCAGAGCCCAAAACGCCTAACTTTTTCAAAGAGCTCTTTGAAGCAACCAACCCACAGTCGGCATCTGCAGGAAAGGAAATGCATATGCCACAATGTCCACAGCCAATGCAGTGAATGCAACACCTGCATGAGTCGCAATGTAGTGATGCATCTTCCTACTGTGGATGAGGTTAGCTACGTGTTGATATTCCAGTGACAGCCAGGGACATCGACTCGCAGTGTCTTGGGGACAGTCCGATTCCCAACCCAGGGTCACCCCTGAGACTGCATATTGTGGCCCTTGTCCAGTTCTGTTCATGCGTTCCCCTCAGGTTGCACGTCAGCCATATGCCGCCTTGTGTGCGGTTTCAACGATTGATCAAAGAGTTGCTGATATGGGAGACGTAGGTGGGAGGTTTGCAGGCGCCAGGCGCTTTGGGCAGTACTGGCAGCCATGCTTTCTGGTAGCCTGTACTGAAGGGCAGTTTGAACCTTTTGGTCCACTGGCCGTGCTCAAATGCGGACCAATGGATCTGTTGGAATCTTGGCTTGAGTTTTGAAGCCAACAGAGCCAAGGCTTGCGTTCTGATGGGGCGCCTTGGAGGTTTTTCCTGGCCTGTGGGCAGGGCCCTGAAGGCTGAAGGCTGCCGAAAGACCGCCACCTATCTTGTTTACTCCCACCTGCCCATCCCTTGAAGGTTGAGTTCGTTTTTTAAGCTCAGTGAAGCGCAAAGCCCTGAAGTTTGTAAATCGCGAAGGGCAAGTTGTGCGCGACAGGCATGGGAATTTTGGTGAAATTGTTCTTGATACGCCTGGCCAGTGCTTGTGTCGGTGGTGGGGCGAGGGTCCCTCCTGGCGGAATTGCGCGATCCCCGCGTTGGGAATCTCATGCTGCCTCAAGAAGAGGAACAGCTTTTTCCACTCTCGCGGTAAAGTGCCACAAGAGATCCACCGCCGCAAAAACAATTCATTGTCGCCGAAACAAACAAAAAGAACCCATCGGGCGGCACGTGCGGGTTCCTCCTCCCTTCCCATCAACCTCCTACCGGCCTGTGCGCGGCGGCCCGCACAAATCGGGCCCCGCCCCTCCTTGCAACCGCTGTCCCTCGTCAACTCTGTCCCCACTCTGTCACCGCGGCGCGCGCCGGCACAATCGTCGACGGTCCCGCCCGCCCGTTGTTGGCCCCCCGGTGTTCGGCCCCCGAGCTGTCCGTCGTGTTTTTGATGGTGGGAGGCAGCCCGAGGTGCGCCTGTCCGCGTCAGCCCTCCCCGCACGCTGCTGCACCCGCTGCCGGCGCAGGCGCGAGGCAGCCGGCCACGGGGAGGATCGCGCACCGGCATGGCGTCGCTGGGCCTGGCCGGCGAGGCGGTGAGGGACCTGTTTGGGTTCAGCCTGGCTGGGCTCACGGATGCGGAGCAGAGGGCAAGGGAGGCCTCGCATGCGGCGGCGCGGAGCCAGGTTAAGGGCTGGCTGCGCAAGATCAAGGGGGGCGACGCGCGGGTGCTGTACTGCGCCAAGGGGAAGCTCAAGGCGGTGGTGCGCAAAGGCCTGCCGCCGGAGATTCGCCCCGAGGTTTGGATGATTCTGTCGGGCGCGAAGCTGAGGAAGGCCGAGGCGCCGAGGGGCTACTACGCGGGGCTGGCGGCGGCGGTGGAGGCGGGGGAGGGGCCGTCGGGGGTTCTGGAGGTGTCCCGCGACGTGCAGCGAATGTTCCGGCACCACGAAGCGTTCCGGCAGGGGGACGGCGTGCGGTCCGTGCGGCGGCTGCTGAGCGCGTTCCTGAGGCACAACCCCGAGGCGGGGTACGCGGCGGGCATGACGGCCGCGGCGGCGTTCGTGCTCACGGTCATGGGCTTCCACAGGGAGGAGGACGCTTTCTGGGTGTACGCCTCCATCGTGGAGGAGGGCCTCTTCAGGGGGGCCGGCGAGCAGGTGAGCCGCCGTCGCGAAATGGCCCGTTGCAAGTTGCTGGTGTCTCGTATCACCGCCCCTGTCCGCATTGCCCCGATGCGAATCGACGTGGCGACCAGCGGGTGGCTGCTGGCCGGCGTCAGCGCTCTGTGGATTCAGGCCGCCGCCAACAGGCCGTCTATCGGCCCGTCCTGTTGATGTGGGTGTTGCTCGTTGGACCGTCCCGGCGGTCGCTGACCTCGTTTGTTGCCGCCCCCGCGCGCAGATGCTGTTCTGGTGCAAGGTCCAGGAGAAGGTGCTGGGCGCGCTGGTGCGAGAGCGCGTGCCCCGGGTGCACAAGCAGTGCATGAAGCTGGGCTGCACCGTGTCTGCGGTCACCAGCACCTGGTTCTCATCCCTGTTCGTCCTGACGCTTCCAGCCGAGGTGAGCGCGCACCCCACAGCGCCTCGAATGAGGCACGGCGCCACTCTGGAGCCCAGAGGCGATCTCCTCCCCTGCACAGAGTTCCTGTGCAGACATGCCTGGTCCAGAAGAGGACGGTCACATCGAGTGACCTTTGAGTGTTTTGTTGTTCGTTCACTATTGCGACCAGCATCCAGATCTGCAGTGCTTATCCTGTTGGCCTGTTATTTGTGACCTCCCCGTGCGCCTGCAGCAGGAATGGTGCAATTGGTGTGAGCCGCTGACACTGGCAACTGCGTGTGGCTTTCAGACTGCTGTGCGCGTGTGGGACTCGTTGATATGCGAGGGCCCGAAAGTGCTGCTCAGAGTGGCATTGGCTCTTCTCAAGGTTGGTGCACAGTGGGCTTTGGATTCCACACATTCATGGCCATGGTGTGGGGTGTCAAATGTCCCATGCTTGGAGCTTGAGTGGCAGGTCTGCATTGTTGTTTTTGACGTTTTATGAAATAGGAAAACCCATTGCAGGACACTGCTCACTATTGCTTGCTATGCGTGATCCACTTATGATGTTTGCAGCACGGGTTGCCCAGATAGGGTGCCCTTTGTGGGTCCTGTGTCTCACCTGTGAACCATTCCGCTGTCTTGACAGATTTTGCTCGAGTTGCCAGGTCGATGTTCCTTTTTGAGATAGTTGGACTCAAGGCTGATCTCATTGTGCTTGTTTCCTTGCAGAAATGCGAATCCACAATTTTGATGACCACTGACATGCAACAGCTCTCCCAGATTATTACATACAAGCTCCGTCGCGTATTTGGTGCGAACGAGCTGTTGAACGTGGCGTTCAACAAACTAGGGAGGCTCACTTCTGCACAGGTGCATGGGATACATAGCGAGATGGAACTGGTTGTTGAAAGGGACATTGAGGAGCGGTCCAGGCGGATGATTGGCCTTATGCCTAGCCAGGGCAGGGACTCCCCTGAGCTACTGCTTGGCAGTTGGGTGATGGAGTCCCTTTGAGCTGGAATGCCTCTGTGAATATGCATGGCAGCTTGTTTATTGTGAGCCAAAAAACGAGAAAGGCAGACAAAAATACAACGTGCTTTTTCCAACTGGGCAGCGATGTTTCGAACGAAGTGTTCTGTGTGACCATTTCTGGGCCGCAGACGATGTGGGGCTCTTGTGCTGTCACCTTTGACGATCTCCTTGCGTGTGGGATATGGTTCGAACCACGGCTAGTATGGGTTAGTCTGACAACATTTAATTCGCAACGTGGGGTCCACATGGGGGATGGGCGGTGTGGTGAGCGGTGATGTTTATTATGGGCTTACAGGGCGAAGATAAGAAGGCACTGTTCATGTGCTGTTGGTGGATTCGCTCCAAGGGCCGAAATGGGGTGCCCCCTATGCATGATGGGTGTTGGGAAGGGTGTGGGCGAACGATATGCAGTCCTGGGGACGTCTTGGTGATCAGTGGGACTTGTGCCCCGTGCATCTGCAACGAGCTGCTCTGCGGGCTGGTAGATTCGAGTTCACGATGTCCCATTCTGCGCTCCTTGTCTGCTGTGTGGAGCGTAGTTTGGCCAATCTTTTGTTGCGGTTGGCGACAGTGGGTCGCTGATTGCGAGTCTCCGTGCCCATGGGGGATGCCGTTTGAGCACGATTGATGGCAAATTTTTTCACAGGTCTCTGTGTGTGCATACTGTTCTTGGCTCGGAGTTCGGGTCAGAGATGAGCTGCGGGGCCCCAGCCCCCTGGTGGCCATGTTTCAAGGGGTCGAGGACCCTGGGCGCCTGTGTGACGAATTCTTTGTCTGAGATGACCATTTCAACGAATGCATGTCCATTTGTCGTTGTAATAGCCAGCTTCAGGCAACGTCTTTGGTGCGAAGAGCTTGTCTCTGTTTCACAGGGGAACGGATATCACTCCTCTTGTTCCAGACAGAATGCTGCAATCACGAGTTTGACAGACTCGATGGTCTCTCGACAATGGGCTCCTCACAGCGGTGAAAGCACAGGCATGGGGAACTTGAGAAGCTTCGCAGTGCAACTGTGCGCACCAGGAATCTCCGCTGTGGCCTCAGTCGATCGATCGTTTAATCCAGCTTGCAACGGTATTCCCATAACGGCGGGTGTCAACGACGGTACCTCCTGCCGCAGTTAGCGTAATGCACATCCCAGTCGGACAGCTGTGCCCTCCACGGCCGCGACCACCAAGGCCTGGGTGCCGACAGTTTCTGCAACCTCGGGTGCCGGCAGGGTCACAACCGACCCGCACAACGCGGCGCTGGATGGAAGCTACTGGGGCCGTCTCGGAAGTGCCAGTCCAGTGCAGCCGATTTCTGGGCGTTGTGACTGCACCAGTCCAGAAGTTGGGCCTTGGGCCCGATGTTCTGCACTTTCGTCGTTCCCACTTCATGAACGGAACTTGCACCGTCGCTGCACGGCATCGCATGCGCCCACAGGATCGAACCAAAAGAGCACGCGGCGGGCACGGTCGGGTGCTGGGCGCCATGGGAACGACGGTGAAAGCCCTCGACGCTCGCCTCCGCCGCCCTCCGCAGCTCGGCGAGGGCTGCGGCCGCGGCCTCAGGAATGTCGCTCGCCCCATAGCCACACCCATTCGAGACGCGTTGCCTTGTGAGACCACTGCCAAGACGCGGAATCGCGCCTGCAAAGCGCGCCTCGACCGCAAATGGCGCGTCGCAGCCGCAACAACGATAGCTGCGAGCCTGCTCTGGCCGTCTTCGGGCGCAGCCACCGGCCCACCCCAGGGACGCGTTCCCACGCTGTGGGAACGTGTGAGGTTCCCTACGAGCACGAGTAGGGACACGCATGAGTCCGCCCTCCGGTTAACAGGTGGACACGCAGCCCTCGGGGCACTCGGCCAAGATTCCCGGCTCGGGGCTTCGCCCCTCGCCGGGAATCTGGCCTCGTGCCCCTCGGGCTGCGTGTCCACCTGTCAACCGGAGGGCGGACGCGTCCCGTTAAATGCGGCCTGCCGGACCTCCACCTGCCGTATCTCTACATCCCGCGATACGGCGTTCCCAGTGGCCAGACTGCGTTGGCGCTTCAGGCCACCGCGCCTAAGTCTCTGAGCCCCAGCCTCCGTGCCCCTGTAGTCCACCAACTCACCCCGCGCGGCCCGGACGCTTTCACGGCAACGCGCAAGAGTAGGCGCGTTGACGATTGGGCTTCGCCTGACCCATCCCGTCCATGATCGCGCCCTGGAGTCCCATGCGTGGCGCAGCCCTGTTCAGCGTTCGCGGCCATCCGTGGTCGCCAAGGACGAAGTGCCGCCAGCAAGACGAAAACGGGCTGCAGAAGGCAATAAAGGAGGCGAGCGATCGGCCTTGCCAGTCCAGGGGCACACACAATCCCGCAAGGAAGATCTTGGGACAGAGACCAATGGCGTTCGACAGGAAAGACGCCCCAACCAACAGAAACACTCCCGCACAACCCATATCGCTCCAAAGGCTACAAGCTGAGTTGGTGCACAGCGAAACTGCCAGGCTCTGAGGGAAGCCACGCACACTTTCCACCACTCGCCCTTGCGTACGAACACTGGCGTTTGGCAGCCTCGCGAAGGCAATGGCTTGAGAGATCGCATCCATGCCGCCCACTATTGTTGCGTGCTTCACCCCAAATTCAGACTCTAGGGCCTCTAAGTGGTCACCGTGGCTCACAAAAGGGCCCGGTTTTCATCTTGCACGCCGTGTTTCGTCCTGAGAGACCAGGATGGCCGCGATCGCTGGCCAGGGCTGCGCAGCCCATGGGACTCAGGGACGCGATCTTGGGCGGGATGGGTCAAGGAGAGCCCAATCGTCAGTGCGCCTGCGTTTGCGCATTGCCGTGAAGGCGTGCGGGCCACGCGGGGCGCGTTGGCGGACTACAGGGGCACGGCGACTGGAGCTCAACAACATAGGCGCTGTGGCCTGAGGCGCCAACGTAGGAACGCCACTGGACGGGCCCCACAGCACCTCACGTAAACCCCATGCCAGGTGTCCATTCTTACATGAGAATGCTGACTCGGAATCTAAAAAAATCACTTCCGGCTCCAAGTCGGGTTGCGATAAGGATAAGGACAAGGATAAGCCGTTCAACGATTTTGAGCAGGCGGTACAAGCACAAAACGAACTGGCTTCGGCAAAAGGAGAGCCAAACTCCAGATGCAAAGACGATAGAAGGGACCGTGTTCTGGCCATCCCGCTCTGAGAGTTCCGCACGGCATGAGGAAACTGCCAGCATCCGTGTAGGAAATGAGGTAGCAAAAAGGAGCCAAGTTGCACAGCGCCGCAGGGCAGCAGACCAGAGCCGCAACTTTTTGTGCTCTGCCGACATACACCAATGCAAATGGCACAGCCGATTCCAAATATACAATTCCCATGTCCGCAGTGCCAACAAATCATCCCTCATCCCACCACGGACCACAATGGACAAAATCCGAAACAATCACCACAACATGTGCTCTTGCGTCACGCCATTCTGTTACCAGCACAACCAAATGGCACCAGAACGTGCATCAATTGTATGCCTCGATGAAACAAGAGGGCGTTCTTCCGGCCAGCCACGTGTGCACATGGCTTTCCCTGACCTACACCCTGCCTGCAGTCAACTCCTCGTTGAAGTAAACGAAAAAAAACAGGCACCCAGCTACATAGGGAATCCTACATACGCTTGAGGGGCTATCCTCAAACCAATGGACAACTGGGGCCTTCCGGATCCCATTCACGAATAGTTAAATACACGTGCCCATGCAGCAGATCGTCCTCGTCGCTGCCACTGGCAGGTCAACACAACCGTGCCAAAAATTGCGGAAAATCCTAAGCCTTGGAAAATCGTTCACTTTTGAGTACCATCCCCATACGTTATTCCACGTCTTGCGTTGTCTCCCTCTCGTTCCAAAATCTTGCATTTGCGTTGTTGCCACGGCCGCAACGTCAGCCACGGACAACCGCGTCAGAAATCTGATGCCAAATTGGCGCGGGGCTGCCCTTACGTTGGCGCGGGGCTGCCCTTACGTTGGCGCCCCCAGAGAGGCCGCGAGCCGCAGGAGGTCGCTGAACACCCCCGCAGCCGTGACCTCCGCCCCCGCCCCCGGTCCCCTGACCATCAGCGGCTGCATGCGGTACCTGGAGGTCGTGAATGCGATGATGTTGTCGCTGCCGCTCAGTTGAGTAAAAGGATGATTCTTCGGCAGAGAGCGAAGCTCGACCTTCCCTGTGCCACCTACTCAACAGAAAGCGCGTAGTCAGTGATAGGTTGTTGCCTGTGTTCACGCCTGCTCTATTGCATACTCCTACTGTTGCACACGCTTTAGCAAAGGTCCCATACCTCGGATGTCGAGTAGGAAATAGGGTCCCAATATCCTTTCCCCCTATCCTGAACATCGAATAGGGTATGGGCCCCATATCTTGGACAAAAGTCTCCAGGATATGGCCATATCCTTGACATGTGTATCCGGGTTTTGCAACCTCTCTGCAACGCAGTAACTTCTGTAACAACTTCCACAAATGGCAACGAGGTTCACTATGCTTTGAACAGCAGCCGGTGAGCATTGCATGGGGAGCCAATGTGCTTTGGAGTTCAGGCGCACCGCCACATTCGAGTCACGGCATCAACTTGCACTGTAGCAAGATGAAATGAGCTCTTCTGATAGGACAGGGTGATGTGCCCAGTAGAAGCATGCCAAATGGGATATGATGATGCGAGTGCGATGAAACGCGATGAAAACGACAGAAACTCAGCAAGTGCTGCAACACAAGGTGGATCGATCTCACCCTGGGAACGCCATTTCTTCTTTTCACAGCGACCGCTGCAGATACACAGCTCCACGAGCACTTCTATAACAGAACGAGGTTGATAAGGTCGGCGCATGTCGCACCTTCACAATCAACGGTGCCCACATATCGCAGACACTCCCCAGCCGCCTCTGCAGCCTCCATCTTGCGGCCCATGTCCTCGTCGAAGTCTGGCAGCCGATCCATGAATTCAGCCACAGAGTCGGTGCTCTGCAGGGGCTCTGGCACCAGGCTCTGCACTGGAACTTCGTCAAGCTCGAAGTGCATACCGCATTCCCTGGCAAGGATTGTTACCTGAAGAGCAAGGAAACGTCTTACTGCCAACTACTGCCAGTCGTTCGTTTTGGACGTCTGGATTTGGCTGTGCCTGCCTTCAGAAAGGTAAATACAGTGCCCCTGCACCTTGAAAGCAGTAATGGTCACCAGTTTCGCATATCACAAAATATCGCTGACAATATCACCAGAAGGCATGCCACCCAAGTGCAATCATTCCTGGCAAAGAACACACAGCATCTGACGTCCAAATCTCAATACAGCAGTGGTGAGATATTGACATGCTTCATGTGCTGCACTGCACGGCACCGCACTGGAAGTTTGCATAAAGAGTCCTTTCTGTGACTAAGAAAGCACTCCACCTGCTTTCCAGTTTCATGCCAAAATGCAAAGAATGGGCCAAATGAAAGCAAAGCGAGCGATCACACAAAAACAAAGTCACCCAAATCTCTGTAAACTCTGTGCTTGGCTGGAGATGCTTTCAAGGTTTATGAGTAAATGCCATCAAATGCAGTTCCTGCAGGCCAGCAGGCACTTGTGCAATGCACAACCACCTTTGAAGGAATGGTGGGCTGCAGAACGAAACAGTTCCAGCATTCCTTGATGACTGCAGGATCCTTCTATGAAGTCAGCATGAATCTACTGTACATCTTCCAGCATTGCCTGGCAGCTGACAAACAGTGCTTTGCAAACTGCTGCTCAATCCAGTCCTGTCACTTAACTCCTCTGGTGCATAAGTCTATAGCATAAAAGTAGCTTTTACACACAGCTCACCTTCCTTGCAACATCCATGCCAGCTAGGTCATCTCGAGGATCGGGCTCTGTGTACCCATTTTCCTTGGCCACTTTCACGATGTCTGAAAAACGCATGCCTGCCTTGAACTCGTTGAAGATGTAGGACAAAGTTCCTGAAAAGATGCCTTCAACCTTCAAAATCTTGTCCCCAGTCTCCAGCAAGTGCTTCAATGTGGCGATGACCGGAAGGCCAGCACCCACTGTTGCCTGACAATTTGCAAAACAGCAAATGAGCAGTCCATTTAGTTCAGTGTCGATGAAAGAATCATATCACAATATCAAGAAAAAGAATATCAACTTGTGAAAGAATACCTAGGAGGTGATCTGAGTTAAATATATGCTGAGCACTTGTCAATACACAACTATCAATGTGCCTCCTGTGTAAAAAGAAGCAATGCTTGCACCAGAGAAACGTCTCCAAGCATGCAAGTGAAGTGCCATGTTCATGAGCCAACACAGCAGCTGTTGCAAAGCATGAAGCAATGCCCACCTCATAGAACCAGTGCGTGTAGCTCTCACGCTGTGACCTCCTCACATCCAGATAGCGGTCCAGGGGCCCAGCTCCCAGCTTCTTGTTGGGTGTGATGATGTGAATACCTTTGTTGATCCATTCCAGGTAGTGGCAGGGAGGCATGTCGGAGGCTGTACAGTCCAGCAGCACAGTGTTTGCCACATAGTTGCCAGACAGATGATCCGCAATCTTGCTGAGATCGCATGGCTCTGACTGAACACACGCCACAGAACGCAAACAAATGGAGTGTCCTTCTGTGATGACATTCATCAGATTCAATAAAATTCTTGCCATTTTCTGCCAGTGCGATGCATGACACCACAACTGCATAATCGTTTTTTATCCAATACATAGGACTGAAAGAGTACATCTGACTTATTCGAAGTTTGCAGGTCTGCCTCAAGAAGATTACAATGCCTTCAAGAGCACACCATATGGTGCAGTTCAGGTTCGGATTGGTAATTCCACTTTGCCCATATTTGCCCCTGAAAAAATATGCCATTGACCAAACATCAACAAGGCGACCAAGGGCAATATAATTCACAACACTGCTCATTCCTTCAGAGGCTCCTGTGTGTATCTCCTGCGGCCATCCTGTGCAAGGCATACTTGACAGGCTTGAAAGCGCAAAAAGAAGAAATAATTCTATTGTCTAACATGGTCCTTGTAATCAACTTCCCCCCCCCTCCCCCCCCGCCACCTGTTTTTGGTTCACTTTCCACAAATCTTACCATTCCCCCACCCATCCATACCGTGAGGGGACAGAAAGCCACAGACAGCAGTCATTTGGTGGCAGTGGTGAAGTATTCACGTTTGATCCTTAGGCTGGAATTCTGGTTGGGAGCTTAATTGGTGCGCTTGTTGTGTAGAGATCTAGATAGAAATGAAGATGGCCAATTCTGGCTGGGCCAGGCTTGGCTGTCTTTGGTGCCAGTCATGGGTGTATTCATCTCTTTGAGTGCTTCTCTTCTTCAGTACATTGCAAGCAGCTGTACTTAGCTTGACTTTGTGAAACATTGTGGACACCATAAAAGGGGACGGTGACATGATGCAGATGTGCTGGAATGCCCTACAAGCAGCAGCAACACCAGGTGGGGTCCATGCGCCAAGTGGCCAGGCACGAACCCATAGGCGCAGCTTTCTCAGACAAGGTACAGCAACTTGCAGCTGATACAACACTGACAAAGCATTTGGCCACTGTTCATTGTGCTTCTGGGAACACGCATGGCGCACTACTTGTCGTCAGTGAACGAGTCACACACCTGTTCTTCATACACCTGCCGCCAGTTTTCCAGGTCAATGCCAGTAGGATGCAGCACCATCTTGCTGGAGCCAGCCACAGCCAACACCCGGACGTCGATCTTGTACTTGTCACAGAGCAATGCTTTCTGCGCCAAAACAACATAGAAGCACTCTCATTTCTGTGCACAGGAGCATGTTTTGCTACTTTGCATGATTCCTTCCACTTGCCAGTTCGCTGCAAAGTTTCTTCAGCAAATGTGTCCAGAGAGCTTCCACATGCTAGTCTATAGCATTGAAGGAAGTCATACACGCACTCAATCTAAAAATTGTAGAACGTGTGTCCTGCTGGTATCCTTGCCCAGCCATGCAAAGCAAGTATTGACTGGCAAACAGAAGCACACATGTGCTCCGTGGGTCTCACTACATGGGAGCAGAATCGCTGCAACAGTTCTGCACCTGACAGACACAACAGCTACACACTTGCACACTCTGGACTGTCCCCAAACAACACAACACATGTCTTGTTGCCACAACATAATCAAGATGGCTCAACTGTCCACCTGTCTCACCACCACTCAGGAAAAGAACGAAAAATCTTCAGTGTTATTGCCACATTGGGGATTCATTGACTGTCCATATCACACCTGTTCTTTCATCTGTTCCAACAGTTCAGCTCCCACAAGACCAGGCCCAATAAGTCCGATGCCGATGGACACTTCAGACATGTAGAAGCGCGAGTGAACAGCCTGGAGGGCCTTGGCACTCATCTCCTGATCGATGAGGACAGTGATGTTATATTCCGAGGAGCCCTGGGCGATGGCGATGATGTTTATGTTTGCCTTTGCAAGTGCTGTCATAAGAGTGGCTGCCATCCCACGGCGATTCACCATCTGACGGCCAACTGCAGCAAGGAGGCAGCAATTCTGGATGCGATCGATGCTGGAGATTACACCAGCCTTCAGCTCCTCAGAGAATCTGCATAAGAAATGTACTCCTGCTCAGCGCATCCACCAGCTTGCAAGCATCAGGCACTTTGGATGTCTGCACATAGTGAGCTGCTGCTCGACTGGACTCCAGGTGACAATTGTGGCTGCGATGATGATATGCTGTGCTCAACAATATGACACTAGGCTACATGGTGCCATCCACTCACCACCCTCAGGTCAATTCCCTGGTCGTTCCATGTTGCACTGGGCATTCTGCTGCTCCAGGGCAAAGTTGAAGGGTTGGACACGCCAACACAGCCTTCCGCACTGCTTGATACAGTGAAGGGTGAAAGATTCGATGTGTGACTTGATTTCAGCATTGTTGCTCATGAGATGCCACAAGCACCTATGCCATTCAGTCACTGCACAGTTGTTCAAAGCCACCCTTCTGTGCAACTGCCATTTGCTGCTGCAACTACAACTGGCAGAATTATAATCCAGGCTGATTTCTGGCCACATAGGCACCACCACAGAACTGGAACAATTGTTTGTGGAGCCATTGTTCTGTTGCCAGCCACATAAAAATGATATAGTGGCGTTCACCATAAAATAAACTAACCCCTATGAATGCCAAATGAACATCAGAAGCAGCGCAACGGTTGAGGGATGCATACCTTTCTCTCAGGACTTGGACACTCTTGGCCCCGTCGAAACCTCTCACAGCAAAACAAATGGACTGCTCAGAGCTGGCCACTGAGATCATGCTGACGTTGACCTCTGCATCCTTAATGGCATTGAATATCTTGGCAGCAATGCCAGGCACACCAGCCATTCCTGTGCCCTGGCCACCAATCCCAAAAACAGGCCTTGAGAAGTTCTTAGACAGGCACAGGCATCTGCAAAAGAACCCACTTTGCAAGAGACAATGAGTGTCCAATCCCCCAAAAGGAATTTGTAAAAGCAAGCACCGCCCTTTCCCATTTCATAGAACAAAAAATTCTGCGGCCTGCGTGCCACACCCTGCAATCATGTCTCTCGAGACAAGTCCAATTTCAAGTGCTGGTGCAAATTTTTACTTGCTTACGTGCTGCTGCATACTGAATGTGGTCAGCACCACGTCTTGCAGTAGCACAGCTCTTGCAGTGAAAAAGGTGGCATTCTTTTCCTGCATTGCTGCCAGGTAGGCATTGAGCGATACCCTGGGACAGTCTCCAACCGGCAATCTACCAGGCAGGCAGATGTCTCATGGCAGTGGAAAGCAGATTTTGCCCAGCAAATAAACAAGCAGTGACATGTTCACAATTCTCATATGGGGATCGCAATGAAGGCAAAAATGTCAAAAGGCTGTGATCTGGCCCACCCATTATGTCGATGAATACTTGCGCTATATGTTTGGTGGGCATCGTGAACCAAATTGTACCATACATTGTGTCTGGTTCACCTACCTCCACACTGATTAGGTTCATGTCATCCATTGTTGAGAACGCCTTGATGCTGCTCTCACTTGAATCCTCCTTGTCAAGGAAGCCAATCTTGGTTCCTGGGGCCTCCTGATTGAAAAAATTCCGAATCGTGATAGGGATGTTGTACTTCATGGCTGGCAGCGTTGTCCGTGGGTGTAACACATTGGCACCAAAGTATGACAGCTCCCAGGCCTCATGATAGGAGAGGCCCCCCAAACAAAACGCCTCAGACACCTTCCGTGGATCAGCACTGTAAACTCCATCCACATCTGTCCAAATGGTGATCTGTGAACTCCTGAAAAGGGCCCCAAAGATGGTGGCAGAGTAGTCACTCCCATTCCTCTTGAGGGTGGTTATCTGGCCTGTGGAGCTCCTCGCAATGAACCCTGTGGCAACAATCACTGAAGGGTTGCCGTTGTGCTTCGCGTACCAGTCGTCCAGGTTCTTGTTCGAGGCGCTGTAGTTGATGTCCACTGAGACTTTGTCCGGTGTGGGTGTCACGACAAGGATGTCCCTGGCGTCCATGAATGCTGCGTCGCAGCCCATCTGTCGGCAGGCTGCCGCACCAAGCTGGGCACTCCAGAGCTCCCCGTGGCCCACCACAAAGTCTGTGAATGCCTCAGTCGCCAGAGCGGCTGGCAGGAAAGAATGTGCATATATCAGAATGTTGACAGCATTGCATGCAATGATTAGTACAAAATGTACGAGATAGAAAGAAGCAGATACTTCTCATCTATGGAAATGCGGAAAATGGGGCAGCATTCACGATGGGGCAAAGTGGGATTACCAGGGTCCAAATTTTTTGACTTTTCAGCTGCTTTTGGTCGACGTGAACTGCACTGGTTACCCTTGCAAGCAGCATAGTCAATGCAAGTTCATGCCATGTTTTGCACTCTGTTGCACATCACTCATTGGCAGACCCCAAGTATTTGTGTCATGTCTGAGCAATGGCTGATGTGTGACAGCACTGAACAAAATTGAGGCACCCCCAAACTTGGAGGCAAACCCAGTACATTGTGTGTTCTTGAAGGATGGGAATGCACTGAATTCTGTGCTGCTGGGTTGGCTTGGTGGAAGCAAACAGTGACAGTTGTCATGGGGTGTGTACCAACATATTGAAGGGTGCTATTGGGCCTGAATTTGCTTTTATGATCAGCAAACTCAGTTACAGCTATCACAAACACAATGCCAGTTCCGGGGAATGGCTGCCATCTTGCTTGTCCACACAAACAAGCAAGACCACAAGGCCTATCGCTCCACGGCCCAAAACACAGCACAAATCGCTGGAAATGTGCACCAAAAGATTCTCCACGCACACAAACTGTAACCTTGCATTTCTCCCCTGCTTTATTCAAGGTGTGGAATTGCCACTCACATAGTCACATGCAGCCATTTGGGCAGGATTTTCCTTGCAGAGATTGCCCCCCACGGCCTGATGAGCTGACGACGTCGACCGCCACAAGACGGCGCACTCTCTGGCCAGGTCCCCACCTATCGAAATTGCCTCCAGCATCGACTTCAAGTTCCCGACGTCGTCCATCAACCGCCCCAGGAACTCGTTCAGCTCCTTCCCCTCACCCAGCAGCTCCTTCGCGCACGCCACGTGCTTCTCTTGCAGCACGGACAGGTCCGTCATGAACCCCACGTCCTGCCGCGCCGCCTTGTCGATCATCGACAGCATAATGTCCGTCACCTTCATAGGCGACGCTGGCGTGCTACCCATCGCGCTCACCACCACCAGCTTGTGCTCTGCCGGGTCCGCCACCGCCACCCGCATCGCGTCCCTTATCCTCTGCGGGCTGGCAAGGCACGTCCCGCCGAACTTGTGCACGTGCCACGCCGGGCCCCTCGGGCACTCTGCCGCGGATGCCTCCTCCGCCGCTGCTGCGGGATCGGCGACAGCCGCCCGGGTCGCGCACGGTCGCGCCATCACCAGGGGAGCTGCGGGATGCCGCCGGCGCGGCCATTGAATCGGATGGCGGGAAGATTGCCGATCACCGCAGGCGGCTGCGGGGTGGATTGCGCGCAAATGGCAGGGCGGCGGGGCGTGGGGATGCGGCCGGGGCCGATCCCGGCCCAGGGGCCCGGACAGGTGTTCGAGGGTCATGCCCTGAGGCCCGGGCGAGGCCAGGGGCAGTCGGTTGCGGAAGGCGGCCAGGGCAGCGGTTGGGCCGACGGGACGGCCGCCGCGCCCGCACAGGTATAGTCCTGTGCAGTGCCAACTTGGCGCCGGCCGCAGCAGCGGCCGCCGTTGAAAGTTTGTTATGTACTGCGGGGGGGGAGGTGGCCTGACAGTGGTGGGTGGTTTTCCTTACCCATGTACGGCGCGCGTGGTCCTCGGTGTGGGTTGGGATCTTGTGGGGGCTCTGCAAAGGATACGGTCGGAGGGTGCGTTGGGGGTACAGGACGCATGTACTGGACGCATTGGTCCGGTGACCAATGCGAGCTGGCCGTCTTGTGCCTTGATTGCGTTTCATCATCATCAAAATCCATGGATTACATTTGTCACAAAATGACAAAACACAGCCTGTGCACCTAGTAGGCGATGATGGGTCAAAACCATGCAAATAGTTTGTTCGGAATCGATTGTTCATGGTCCCATATTGCCACACCCCATTGTCCCATGAAATGCAGTGAGCTGGTGTGAATAAAATCCCCATGGACTATGTTCAGTGCACGTAGTGAAGAAAAATCAATCGCAACCATCAATCCCCATGTCCCACACGAGCCCACGCACATCGCACATATGTCAAAAAGCGCACCAGGATTCCAAGGCCCTGTGATACTGGCTCAGAAATGTCCCACTGAACTGTTGGATCTACCACACGCCTCGCAGATTCATGGCATGTGAAATGGGCAGTTGAAAAAGCTCGACAATCCAAGAAATTGCGATTCATGGCAATGCGAATTGCCAGTCTGACGGAAGGCGGCGTTCTGATGGCACTTCATGACCACGCTAACTGCCACGAAAGATTAGGCGGCATCCCTGACAATGTTGTGTCCATATTCTCTTTTGCGAACTGAAAACATGCTAGACATGCACAAGAACGAGGTGCGGAACAGACCACCACTTGGGCAAGTTCGCTAAACAGTCCTTGTAACTGCTCCGGTTCACGAATCTAGCAGTCCCTTTTTAGTTCAGTGCTATGCTTCTTGCGACGGGGCCACAGCGGGCTGGGTTGGGTTTAGGTAGGAGAGCTCCAGGTTGCACAGGGAGCAATACGATAAGCGATACTCCCCGTCACTGGATTGGTCAAAGGAGTTGGGCGGAGGGCGTTCTGTGGCCCAACAAAAAGTTGCACTGTGCGCCTGCCTTTGCGTGGGACAGTGTGCCGGATCGCAAGCGCTCGCCTACCAAGTGCTCCGTGTTGCAGCTCCGGGACACAATGGGCGTGCCGGAGTTTGTCAATCTGGAGGAGCTGGAGGGGCTGGCGGAAGGTTCCATGGAGAGAACGGCGTTCGATTACTACAGGAGCGGCGCCGACGACGAGATTTCGATGCGAGAGAGCAGGGAGGCTTGGAAACGGCTGCGACTGGTGCCACGGATGCTCAGGGGCGTTTCAGATGTGGACACATCCGCTCGAGTGTTGGGTACGTGTTTCAGACGGACGGACGGACGCTTCACTACCTCGGCAATGCCTGAGGGCTTACAAACAAGCAATGAGCTCTTTGGGAGCCTCGTCGTCGCCTCTGTGCGTTCTGGATCATAGTTGTCAAGAGTCTCGTGCATTCAGAAACTGGCATCCAGCAAAACACGTGTCCCTATTGGTCCACCGATTGGCGCTGTCAACAACGGAGTGGCGACTGATGTTTCTTGGTTTTGTAAGAGTTTTCGAACTCTTCCCACTGTATGGAGCGGCGTGCAAAGCGCTTGGAAGCCTTGTTGTTGCAAGCATTTGTCGCAAGGTCCACCAACGCCACCCTCATTCTGCACCACCGCAGGGCACGACTTAGCATTCCCGGTGTTGATCCCGCCCATGGCCATGCAGCGCCTGGCGCATCGGGACGGGGAAAGGGCAATGGCGAAGGCCGCAGCCAGACATGGAATACCGATGGTGTGTTGGCTGAAGTACTAGCAGGCTGGATGAGCACCACCAGCACAACAAATGTGTCCTTGTTTCTTAATGTCGCTGTTTCTCTGTCTTTGTTTTCCGAAGTTATAGGTTTAGAAACGTGAAAATCTGCCACAAAGACAGCATTCCCTTGGACTTCAGATAATAGATGCAATGCATTGTATTTCAGATGGTTGGGTTTCAATTTGATCATTCCACTAAATTGTCAAACCCCGCCCCTCCAGATAAGAGCTGTGTTCCTAACATAGCCTGTAGCTTACATCACTCAGTCCAACTGCCCCACACCTTTATATTTGGGACGCCAACAGGGAGGCTTACTCCATCTTGTGTGCTCAAGTGCTCCATTGTGCTATTAGGTGATAGTGCTGAGTCGGCAACATTACAGGGATGGACTCGAGAAAGGAGAGGGGGAGCTTAGCTTCGGTTTAATGCTAAGACATACGAGCATGGACATCGTGTTGTACTTGAGATATTGCTGACATTGAACAAAGAACCCAACAAGGAACTAACCCAGTTAATTGAGGCCCAAATATTGGCTGCCATTCTTTCCAGTTGCAAATGTGAACAGAAGGTTGGCTGGAACTTGGTGTCCAATCTCCATTGCTCCCTCGCTCATTTGTCATCCCCAACTCCACTCTCCCTTGGTTGATTCAAGTTATCCACTTGTTACGGTTTTTGCCGCAGCTCAGGCCACGTCCCCAAGTCCAATCGGGTTTGCATGCTGGTCAATGGTTGCTGTACACCTGCATTTAGCTGAGGCTGTTGGGCAGTATCTTGACAAGAAAGAGGTAACTTTTTGACTGCCACACAGCAGATCTGATTTGCACATTTCTGAATCTGATGCACAAGCTGCTCATTTCTCTTGGTGCCTCAGCTTGCAGTGCAGTGCCAAGAAAAGACTCTGTTGCCTGCTGTGAACTATGGATACATGAGGATGCCACTGAGCTCACTGCTGATGTGGGGTCTGGAGTCAGGTGCTGTCCACGATGGCGACTTCCAGCCTGGAGGAAGTTGCGACTGTATGCCCCTCACCACTCCTCCTTTTCCAAATCTATGTGACAAGGTATGTGGCCAGACACCTGGCAAAATGTCGAAGTCGTGGCCTGCACGGTGTGTAGTAATTGATGAAATCACATTATACTAACATGGCACTGCATCAGGTTCGAGCAAACGAATTGGAAATGATCCAACCAGTTGCATGGCTTGCGAAATCCCGCTGCAGGTCAGTTTGGCATACTGTATGCATTGCCTGAACAATTGTTGGGTAACAATAGTCCGATGTCACTGTAGCCACACACTCCGTCCTGTCCAGTTTCTTTCCCTTCGTGCAATGTCCATACATCGTGCAGCATCATGGCTGGGATGAAAGAAACACATTAGAGAGTATGGCATTGGCACTGGCGTTGGCATCCTGCCCAAGAGACCAGGCTACTTAGCAATTGATACAAACTTGCTTTGGGGACAGGCACCGTGACATCACTCAAAAGCTAATTGAGGAGGCCGTGGCTCTTGGGTACAAGGCCTTGGTCGTCACTGTGGATGTGCCCTATCTTGGGAATCGGGAGGCAGATGTGAGAAATAGGTGCGTGCCATGTTGGTGGACCTGTAACATCTCAAACAATGGTTGGTGCTGGAACTTCGGGGCAACGCTGCTCAGCTTTGGATGTTGTTGGAGATCGAATTGTGGCCATCTTACTGTAGTTCTCTAAAAGCAGCCACTATGTTTATTGCTGACAGTCTTCCTGCGCCTGTTGCATTGCTCACCCTGGCAGTGCGAAGTGCACAAGATAGGTTTACATAGAAATGGAATGAAAGGTTATATGTGGCATAAAATGTTGACGGTCAGCAGTGCTCTAACGTCACAATCTGTGAAAGGAGTGCAGATTAGCAGTGGATACTGGTATTGACTTTCAATTCTTCATCAGTGGAGTGAGCACCTTGGGGTCACTCTCTCCCACTGGGTAGCACAATTATAGGATGAACACGCGTCTCCATAGGCACGCATTGTGCGCTGCTTAAGTGGGGTAAAAAGTATGTATAGCACGGTTAGCGCTGAAGAGAAAGCGCAGCCAACCTGCAGTTTGGCGATGCACTTGAGCGTGTGCAACAAACAGCGGCACGTGTAACCTGAGATTGGGATTGCCGTCTGTGGTGCAGGCTGTCACTGCCAGACGACCTACATTTGAAGAATCTGCAGGGGCGTCTGGGGGTCGTATCCAACCTCATGCATGGTGATTCCCAGCAAGGTTCAATGTTGACCCAAGCCTTTTCTGAGGACATTGACCCGGGTCTAACATGGGAAATCGTCACGTGGCTAAAGGATGTTTCGAAACTGCCAGTCTTGGTGAAGGTCAGTAGTTGTCCTGACCAGCGACGTTCTGCACAGCCGGACTCACCAGAAAATAGACGGTGGCTGTAGGGATATGAATCGCGGACAATCTCTGCCCATGTGGATCCAATGCAAATCCTCTTTTAGTGCGTTTGTCAAGCAGTTGTTCGACAAAAATAGTGCTCAGCATCTACGCGGCGACGATAGGCAATGTCTCCCATGTAGTCATCTGACCCCGAAAACCGTAGAGCCTATCGCAGTTACAGTGTGTGAAAAGGCACAGCCGACCGACAACGGCTCATCAATGCGTACGAAAGGCTGAAACCGCCTGTGGCTGTGCAGGTTTCAGTGGTAATGTAATGTCGCCGCTCCCTCTTTTGAGTGGTGTGGCTTTGCTCTGAAACTTTCGCTGCTGGTGACGCCATGAAAGCAGCCTTTGGAGTACCAAAACCCAGCACACACTGGCGCATCCGGGCCAGCTTTACATGTACATTCCTGTACTTGAAATTCAAGCCAAATGAACATGGACTGTGCCGGAAGGGAGCTGAGGAGAGATACCAACCGTAAGTTTCTGCCAGCCTCCTATAGCATAAAGTTGTCAGGAAAATGTATCACCATGTCACACAACCCAATTTGGGGGTATATTAACTACATTGCCATCCTGGACAACCGCATCCAAAGCCAATGCGGAGGGACAATTGCTGCCGTATTATTGAGCCGAGAAGAAGGGATTTGTGGGGAGGAGTGCCTGATGTGTTGATTCTGTGTAGGGACTGCTGTCCCCTGAGGATGCTGCCATCGCCGTGGACAGAGGAGTGGATGGGATCATTGTTTCAAATCATGGAGGGCGCCAACTGGCAAGTCCCGAGCCGCCCACAACTTCACAGTTTTATGGGTGGAAAGGTTTAGCCCTGGAGGCTGACAGTGCACGTTGTTTTGCGCTCCAAGGACTGCTCCTACATCCTCGGAGCACTGAAGCGTTTGCTGCGTTCTGCTGCATTGCATGGGCATGTTAGCGGGCTGCCTGCGACAGATATTGCTGTGATGTCTTCATAATATTCGCACGCAATCCACGTTCCGGAATGCTTGGACAGACTTTGAGTTCATGACTCCATCCCACCAAACGCATCTGTGCAGTGTGGTGCCTGCGGTCGAGCTTAATTGGACCCGGCTGTCATCTACAATTGACCTCCTGGCGATCGTGGGAAAAATCGCGTCGAAAGTGCACTGTATGTGTGGCTGACTTGACAGCTTGTGCATCAGTTGGGAGGAGAATAGCCGACAATGAGGTTCAGTGTGCTGCGCACAGGACACTGCCATAACTTCCTGCGACGCCCTGCCCGCGATTGTGGCAAGGGTTCGTGGGCGTATTCCAGTCCTGGTTGACGGAGGGATTCGAAGAGGCACTGATGTCGTGAAGGTGGGAAGCCCCGCTGGTCTGGACACAGTCCAGCAGAATTGGAGCGGCGGCCAACCTCTGCCTATTTAATTGGGCTGTGACCCCAGCGCGACCCTTAATAGTGCTGGCCTTGGGTACTCACGAATCGCACTGAGCCCATGTCGAGCAATGATGTTCGTCCTGGCCAAGTTGGATCACATTTGCCCACTTCACCAAAAGCCCCAGTTAATGACAGGAAAGCGAAAGATGTCCGCAGCTGTGTGGGTTTGGTCTTGAATGCTCAGCTGAACCTCCATCGCTTTTGTTCATCTTGTTACCATGAACGTTTGGAGACCGTACATTTTGTGCACGAAAACGTCGTCCCGAGCCAGTGCTGTCGACCTCGGCTACCGTCTTTTGGAGTACTCGCCTTCTGCCAAGCCTAACAATGGGGATATGGCGTGTGGTCTGACAACAGAATGGACTCAAGACTGGCATGGTGTCCGTGCACTTGCTGTAGCCTGTCGATGCGACGTCAGCTTGGCCTTACGGTTTGCCTGTGCACATCGTAGGCTCTTGCCTTGGGTGCCTCTGCAGTGCTTGTGGGCCGCCCGCTGCTGTACGCACTGGCTGTGGGAGGAGAGCAGGGCGTGTGGACTGCCATCCAGAAGCTAAAAGAGGAATTCAAACTGGGGATGGGGCTGTGTGGCACCAGCAGCATCCAGGACATCACCCCATCGCTCATTGCACCGTCATCGAGCAGGGAGCGGCAGATGTCCAGGCTATGAAGCCATTTTTAGATAGAGATTGGATAGGTCAAATAGTCTGATGGCCCACCATGCTGTACTGGAACCTGCACTACCAGGCTGTGCGGGCAAAATTGGGGCACACAAGGCCAGTTTCAAACGTGTGTCCTTATGCAGTGCGGCGGTGTGGCAAGGGCTCGGGTATCATGTACAAGCACAACATTGTTGGTTTTCAGTTTCGTTCCCAAGCAGTGCTCGATGCTGGAAAACTGGGTGGTGGTGGTTGGCTGCAGGGCAGCACAGGTGGCGAGCAATTTGCTGACCCTGGCTTGTTCAAGAAGTATGAAATTTTTAAAAAATCCCCTAAAGTAAGTGTGTCCAAATCCCTCATTCCTTGCTAAATCCCCTTAACAACAACACTGCTAAATCCCTCAAGAACCATGCACCACTCCGCGCTTTATGAAAGTGCCGGGAATCGGCTGTTCGCCGTCGAGGCTATTTATATCGGTCAGCTACAATCCACACCCCCCTACAAATTCTACAGCAAAACTTGCGCAAAAAAGTGGTTCCTCCAAACCGGTCCGGGCGGCCGCCCGCACACGACTTGGCGGGGGCAGCCGTCGCATCCACCGCCGGTCAGGACCATCCCCAGTACTCCTGCTCCTTGTGTATAGACAGGTTGCTGAGGCGCGACAGGTGCTGCACGCCCAGCGAGCTCACCTGCGTGTCGTAGAGGTACAGCGTCCGCAGGCCGTCCAGGCCGGACAGGTGCATCACGCCCGAGTCGCTCACGAACGTGTGCCACAGGTCGATGATCGCCAAATTCGTCAGCCCCGCCAGGTGCCTCAGGCTCTCGTCCCCCACCAGGGAGTTGCCCAGCCCCAGCCGGCGCAGGGGGGCGAGATCTGCGATCCGCTCGAAGCCCGGGCCGCCCACGCGCGTGTGCCCCAGGTCGAGGGATGTGAGGGGGAGGGCGGAGAGGTGCGCCAGCGCCTCGCTGCTGACCCGCGTGCCGCTTAGGCACAGCGTCGAGAGGTCGGACAGCGCGGGCAGCCTTCCCACGCCGGCGTTTCCCACCCGCGTGAACCCCAGGTCCAGGGACGTCAGGCGCGGCAGGCGCAGGACGTGGGGAAGGCAGTCGTCGCCGATCCCCGTGAAGCCCAGATCCAGGGACACTAGGTTGGACAGGTGCGCCACGCGCGCCATGCTGTCGCGCCCCAGTCGAAGCACGCGCACGTGGAGCGCCTTAAGGGCCGCGAACTTGCGGCTGACGGTGGCCAGGAGGGCGGAGACGGACCGGTCGGGCCGGCCCTTATGGCTCAGCACCACGAGGCGCTCCACGGTCGCGTCCACGCTGCGGCGCCAGTGGCCGCTGATGAGCCGCAGGGCCTGCAGGTTCTTGGTCGCGAACGGCGAGAACACCGTGACGATGAGGCCGATGACGTCCGTGGGGAGGCTATCCCAGTCGGCGGCACGCGCCTGCGGCAAACGCGTCGCAAAAACGTCAGGCCGCAATCCGGCGATCCTTCCGCGAGCCAGGAACAGGGACGCACGCCCCGATGCACACCGGCGGTGGGCGCGCTCGGGCGCGAGAACGTGGCGCGCCGCGGCGTGTCGGCCATCGCGACGCGGTTCCCTCGCAGCGAGCGAGCACCCCGGGCTCCGGCAACCGCCGCCCACGCACTTGCCTCTTCGGCCGCCTGCGAAGTTGCCTCTCTCCCGCCAGCTAATCTCCTCTCCGTCATTCTTCCAGCGCCGGCCTGCGCCGCTACCCCGCGAACATCCTGCACCGCAAACCATCTCTTGCTCGGCGACGCGTGCAACCGCCGCGGCGCGCGCCTGTCGCGCCAGAACATCCCGCCGCGCCTTGGCCGCATGCGCCAAGCAGGCACACACGACCTCGACGCCCGGCCGTCCGCGCAGGGCGAGCCGGGGCGCGCCACCTAAATCTCTGGCGCTCCCACCCCAAGTCCCCAAAGTACTGCGACCAATCGGTTGACAACAGAAAACCGCGAAAAAATATCGGCCCAGCCCACGCCCATGCACGCCCCAGTACTGATCATCGGCCCGCGCAGTACGACGCCTTTTGCCCGGGCCCCTCGCGAGCGACCCACCCTTATGGAAGGCCAGCACAGGCGACGCCTCGCGGTTGCTCCACCCCGCCTCCGCTATCCGCCACCCGGCGCCCTCTCCTCCTCTCCCTGACGGCCCAGGCGCCCGCGATGCGCCGGGACTGCAGCGTCGATCCCCCTCGGCTGTCCCCTCCTCCGTCCTACGGGGCCATCCTCCCGACCCCCATCCGTCCCGTGCGCGGCGATCGACTCGCTAGATTTCGCAGCGCCGCCCACAATGAGGCCAGCCCGACCGGGATCCCCGCGCAGCACCTGCCAAGGTGAACCCGAAAGCGCCGATGAGTTGGGCACCCCGAAGAGGGCTCTCGGCGACCCGCGCCGCGATATTGCTGGACGTCGACGTGCGCGGCGCGCCTTCCCCACCTTTCCGCTCGCTCGGGCGGTGCTGCCTCGAGATTGGGCCCCTTCTTCGCGCACAGCCCCGTGCCCGGAGGGCGCTGCCGTCATATGCCGGCCCGGCCGTATCGCGCCATGTCCACCCTTGTACGTGTGAGTCCCCCCGCACAGCCGCACGCCCCGATTCGCGAATCTGTTCGCCGGGGCTCACGTAACGCGGCGCGTTGGGAGGGGCCCCACAGCGCGGACGCAATGTACTGCGGGGGGGCTGATCGTGGGGCACATCTCCAGGTTTGGTGCACGGTCAGGCGCATGAGTCATGCTGGGTGGGGTGGGTGGCTTGCAGTTCACGGGGCTCGTTGGATTTTCTGTAACAAAATAGATTGTCGAGAACCAGGACGCCGCGCTGGCACTCTGAACCACCAACGGAGACTCGTGTGAAACAACCGTTGGTTAGGTTGTAATTGTGCCATTCAGAAACCTTTTTTGAGTCTGTACCGAATCTTGCCAACCTTACGATGCAAGGAGCAGGATGGAGGGAGCACCGCTGAACACCATTTCTTTTAAAGTCCCTTGAGATCAACGGAGGTAGTGCACTTTGTTTGAGCATTGACCTTGTGTGGCACGGGGGCTTGGGAAGTTGGATGCTCACTTCCTTGATATGAATGGCTGCTTTTGTTTGCTGCTGGGCAGGCCTGGTTCTAGGATGTCATATTCGCTGTGGCGCTGGAGAGGTTCCGGCGGATGGACAGAGGGTTGTGATGCAAATTGTCCAGCTAACTGTCACCAAATCATTTCCAGTACAACCAGAGGACAGAGTTTCTGGTACAAAGTCCTTGGGCCACATTGCACCACATAGTCGGCCATTCCCCGCAAGAGCCATCGGAATCCCTACATTTCTGAGGCACTTGAGTGGGATGACAAGGTATGGAGGCAGCTTTGCTGGACTTCCGGCACAGCCATTTACACCACCAATGATCTGCAGACAAGGGATCATTGTTGGAACCAAGCAGAGAGCTGCCAGCACCAAGCAAACTCAGATCTTGAAGCATTGTCTCTTGTTCCCTTGAAGTTGTCGTGTGCTGGCGTCATTTCAAGGCCTTCTGTGGATGAGCAGCGCAAAACTACAGCCAACTACAGCATCGGTGGTTCGTTAGTGAACTGTGGGACCACCATCACCTGGCCCAGAGAAAAACACAGTTTGAGATCAGCCCAGACAATAACCACAATCAAGCTGCAGCAGCACCCCTGCCCATGCCGCCAGCCACTATTGACATGTTTGACACATCTCCATTAGAGTCCCTGCACCTGGCTTGGGTGCAACCATGAACTTCTGCACAGCTCCAAGGTTGTGAAAATGACACATTTGCATTCCACTGCCCTCGCACATGAAATGGGACAGTTTTGAATCGAAATGAACACGTCCCACCACCCCCTTGCAGCAGGATCGGAATCGCACCAACAATCCAGAGCTAGGGGACAACGGACATGCAGATACAATGGCACATGTCTGGGCATCATTCCATATCATGCGGAGCACACATGTTGCAGTCCAGTCCAGAGAACCCTGCACAGAGATGTAGTGGTCACCAAGCTAGGAACACCACAGCCTACTAGTATCCTTTGTCTTGCACAATCAGGGTGTCCATAAGCAGAACTTGCAGTGTTCATGGGTGGGAAGGCACATGGGAACAAATCGGGAGCCCCAGATGCAAATTGAGTTCTTTAAACTCTGAAGTCTTGTGCATCAGGAGCACAACACCCATTGCATTGTTCTCAACACTCGTAAGCGCAAAAACGTTTGCATGGTATTTGCACATGGCCGTGTTACTTGACACGGAGACAGCGACCGAAGAACATCCCCTTGACATCCTCTGCCGCATGTTGCCTTCCGATCGGCATAGACGAGTTGCGACTAGTACACATATCCAAATTTTCTGACCAAAAGAATCTAGCTCAAGCCAAGCAGGGGATCAAGACACTGATACAGGGCAGGCACCCTGACACAACATGGTACTGGCTTTGTGGACACCGATCTGCCCACAAATGCAATTCGTCACGCTCGTTCGTGCCCTTGACAAGTGCGTGAGTAAGTTTTGAGACGGGTAACAGAATACTAATTTGCTGAGGGAAATTGCCTAGCCTTCGGCGGTTCGGGACAAAGTAAACAAATGGCATTGCCAATCACCAGGGAAACGCCCTCTCAGCGACCGTGGTTCAATTTGTGGGGCTGATGACTAAAGCCGACACTGGAGACTCGTCCGAAGGGGTGCACCACTTCAAACGGCAGTTTGCGGGGTGTCGCCAATCTCAATGACGCCCCTGACGCTCATGCCATCGCCGCCTGCCGCCTGAGAGGATCCGGACCCTCACAACCTCAGCACAACGCCGTTGCCCTCCTCCTTGGTGGACAGGATGCCAATTCCGAACTCGCTCCAAAGTCTGCCGGCAGTTCCGCCAGAGTGCCCCGAACATCCCGACGTCCGTGCACTGTCGCCCATTGCTCAAACAAGACGCATCTTCCTCACATTCCCTACTTTAGCTCCACACAACACTGTCCTAAAGTACACCGCCCCCTCCCAATGGATTTCTGGCACCCCAAGCAATTCCGGCTGACCCACTCCGTCCATCCGCTCTGCCCCACTGCACCGCTCCCAGCCAGGGCGCGAGCGGCCAGCCGCGCGGCGCCTCGCCCCATGGCCGCGCCAGAGGCCTCTCTCCTGTGCCCGCACGATGACCCCGCCGCAATGCGCCCCGTGCGCGACTCGGCGGACTCCGTGAGCTCCGACGGGGGTCGCAGCCATCCGTCCCCGCGGCCGTCCGGCCCGCCGGGCGACGGCGCCGCGCCGGGTTGCCCCGCGATCGGCATCCCCGTACATGGCATGGCGCTGACGAATGGCGCCTACCGCAGCGGCCTGCGGCGGTACCACACGCGACGGACGAGGAGGCCGGGCCCGGAGGGGTGGCTGGAGGAGATTCAGCGCAACTACAGGGCCAACCTTCGGCCCGCCCTGGTGCAGCTGCGGCTGAGCAGGATGTGAGTCCCACGGCGGCCTGTAAAATCTGGCGCAAGAAATCGCTGGCAGCGCGGATGGACGCACGGTCGGTTGCTCAGGATTTGGTCTGGCGGGATTGCTGAGAGGCACCGGATTGGGCCGCGTTGACGCCACTGCCGGTGTGATGCTTTGCGCGTGCTCGTCAAGGGATTGGGCTTGGCTGTGAGTGGTTTTGAGGCCTCGTTACGCTTCGAGTAAGGGCCGACCTGCCGCGCGGCACCTTTGGTGGCCCCCCCCTCCCAGCAACTGCCTGGCTCGTTGGAGCGCGCAAGCGTCCCCTCTCACCTTTGCGCCTGGTGCTGCTGCAGATTCAGCGGACTGAAGATATCTGCTGACGCGCTGCTTCCAGCGGAATCAACACCCCACCTGGCTTTGACGGTGCGTGGACAGGTTCGACAATCATATTCTATGTATTGCTGTGTACGCACCACCCTCTGTTGCACGCTGTTCCTATCGCACTCGGACGCTTCTGCAGGCACTAAGTACATGTTGCAAAGGATGGAAAGGAGTCTCACCTGACAGTTCTTTCTCAGGGGGAGGTCACCATTGTGTGCCACTCTCCCTTGAAGGAGAGACAATCTTTGGCTCCTTGTGCTCTGCATGAACTCCTGCTGCGCTTCCAGTACATACAGCCACTGCAAGAAAGGCATCCTGATGGAATCCCTTGGACGAGAATACAACAGTCTGTCACAGGGACTAGAACGGCTGGGAGCTCTGTTAATGTTTTGTGCATGTGGGAGCTAACGCTTCTTGATTTGAAGCCCCAGTATGCGTGCTGCATGCGGCAGCGGATGGGTTCCCTGAGGTGTGGGATGTGTTGTTGTCCTGTGGCAGATGAGCGCCGCCAAGAAAACCAACAAATATGTGAAAAAGATTGTCGTGGCTCCTGCACTTGGAAGGCTGCAAGCATTCACTCCCTCCATGGAGATTGGATGGCTTAGACTGCAGTTCGCGGTCATGTACGATTGGAAGAATGGCCGCTGGGACCTTTCTTACAGGTATGGCGTTTGGATCGTGTGAAAACCAAGATTTGGTTTGAGCACAAAGCTGGAACACTGCTCGCTGGCCCACAGGGCCCTTCAGAGTTTTTGTTGCTTTGTGGGTGCTGTTGTTGGCAGTGGGCTTCTCTTGGTTTGTGGATTTCCTTGGTGCCCTGCCAAGGAAGTGTGTTGCTAGAAGTGTTTTTGATGTAGCTGTCAGTTGTACAGCCTCTTTCTTGCTTCTGCCAAAAATCGTTTAACAACGCGTGTTTGGCCATTTGTGGGTATCTTGTCTTAGGGGGCTGTCAAGGTTGTCAGGAATTGGCCGAGTGCTGTACGCTAGCCTGGAGATTGCTGGCTATGTGTTGTGTTCTTTTCCAACATAAAAACAGAATGAAGGGGTTGAAGGGGGTATTTTTGTTGGTTATGGAGTTGGGCGTCAGGCAATTGCAGTCAATCGAATTTACAATACAGAACAGGGACATTTGATCACCTGACGCATGAGCGTTGCTCCTGCCAACGGTATCCAGACTTTGCACTTTTTTTGCCCCTTTAACTTGTTTTATGCAACTTTGCTTGGGAATTGGATGGCGCACCATGGGTTGCAACACAAGGGGAGTTTCTCTGGCTTTTTATTGCGCCACCAACGAGTGGCATGGGGAATTTTGTTTTGCTCATTGTAGCTCACTGACAACATTGTGTCGTTCCCCACATATGCAGGGCGAAGACAAAATGGAGCAAGGGTTCTAAAATCGCTCACAAATTTCAGGTTAGTTTTGCCTCACTTGCCAGGTTTCGATTTTGTTTGCACGCTTCTGCGCTGTTGGGCCTTCCCCTCATTTGGTTTCTCGTTGGCATTGTGTACCCCTGTGAGGCCGCACATCACCAATACGTTGTTGCCTTTTGCAGCACATGAACAGTGAGAAGCTTTCGTTAAGCTCGGACTGGTCATTGAGGCAGGAGTTCCCGCAAGTTGGAGGGTAAGTGATGTGCCGCTCTTCACCCAGTATTTTATCACATCTACTTCGGAATTCAAGGAAGGGCGCTAGCAGGAACGCAGGACTGCTATTAGCAAAGTATGGACAGTTTGTTGTGCACAAATATGTGATGTGCCGTTGTGTAGCAGTGGACAGCGCACCATGTTTTGAGAATCGTGCATAGTCCAGTAACTACAAATGCGTTCTGGCCAGCTGGCGGCAAGCAGTTGAAATGAGATCGCTCTATGTCCAGTCAAGTTTGCTTAAATAGCTTTGTTGCTCGAAAGGGCCTGAGTGTAGTTGCGTGTTGGCAAATGACACGTTCAGGGGGGCTGCGGTTGCTGCGAAATTTTGTCTCACTTGTGGAACTTGTGTGGAGGTCAGCAGGGACGGTCCTCCCTGTTCGCGTGGGCTGTTTTCCTTGCCTTACGTATCTCTTTGAAGTTGAGTGTGTTACTGAGGTTTGAAGGCTTGACTTGTTGCTGGAGGTACATTGCTCAGTCGCTCTGGCCCCCCTTTAGCATTGGAACGCCTTTCCTGCAGCCACGCAGGCACGCTGTAGGTCATGAGGGCGTCTGCTGCACAGCTAAACTGGACGACTTCTGGAGCAATTTGTGTCTATGCGGGCAAGCAACCACAAAGAATCATCCAGAAACATATTGGTGTTGGGGAGCAGCACAAAGTCATTTGTGATGTTTCGCTGCAGGTCAATGGGTGGCCATCATCAACCCAAGATGGAGCCAGACATAGGGAAGTTCCAGCTGGACTTCAGCCGCCTGAAGGTGTCCTGCCACATGTAATAGCGTCGACCATCTTCTGAACCTATTGACTCTCAGTGACCTCCAGCGGCTCGGCCAACTCGAGGGGGGTTTTGATGCCATAGCGCACTTTCTCTGCTGACATATCAAGCCGTAGGCAAGCGTTTGCAGACCGGTGTGGTGTAGTTTGTTATTGTGCTAATCCACAGTGGGGAAATGCGTCACCTGCAAAATCGATGCGGTGATGTGGCGTTGGGTACGTGTATATTTGGGAATGTGGTTTCACTGGCGTGCATGGCAGAAAGAATACATCTTGCGCATGAGTCTCTTGCGCATCAGATAATCTGGCCTGACGCGAATGGAGGAGGGTAGGCAGGTGAACCACCCCGGCGTGGAACTCCCTTGTGGTGGCTGTGAGTGGTCTGTGGAGAGATATTGGGTATTGTTCGGAGACTTTAGAATAGCGCCAGACTCTGTCATAGTCTATATGCGCCAAGCCGATGTTCAAACAGTTTGCTCTGACATCAATTGGCTCGTGCTGGAAGTCCATGACCGTGGGTTCCACCTACGCCATACACAACAGCCCACAATTGCGTGTTGCATGACGCAATGGGCACTGTACAACAGGAGCAGCATGAAAGACGGATCCCCACCCCAAGCATCCACCCCACCCTGCTCAACCGCCCCCCCACCTCACCCACAGCCCCGCCCGCGACCACAACCACAATCGCGACACACTGAGATCTACCAGGGGGCATGGCTCCACATTAGTCACGCTACTTGCCCTGGCCAATGCGTGCATGCCCCCAGAGCCACCAGTCCTCTGTTTGAGTCATTGATATCGAAGAGCGCAGTAAAACATCATACGACTCCCGAGCCCTTTCCAGCCCGTCCCCTCCCAAATCGAGGACTCGAGAGTGGCAGTTGGGCGTCCAGTTGCAAGTTAATTACCTTGTCCAGGCGCAGGATTGGTATGCTGTGGCTAAGCCAGCCGGCGATTGGGGACACTCCCATTCCCCATGCGCGGCTGACCAAATACAAAGCAGCAGCCATTCTCAAGACTGTTGATATGTTCTGCCCATTCACCTTGGTGCAGCACGATCAACAAGACCACAGAATGCAGAAGCGGAGACAACGATGCATGGCACCTCCTTGCGTCTTGTTGCAGTGTGGGTCTGCTGCAGCTGGACACGAGCTGGCACTGGGGTCTGCAGTGCGTGCATTGCTGGCAACATTGCGCACAAGGCTCTGCCGACGCAGCCGAGGAGAATGTGCACCAGAAACCCTCCAAATTGACCACACATCACAACTGAATGATATTTAAACATTGCAAAATTCGACAAATATATAGCGCATGTAGAACACCGCCCTGCATCATCGTGCATCAACGGAAGCACGAACCGCAAAACCGTGCTGCGAAAACGTTGGTCTTTAATGAGACCACAAAATGTATGGGGTGAACGCCACCCCTGGATGCTCACACTGTGGGCCCAATGTTGTCTCCGAATTTGGTCATCACGGAATCCATGGTTGGAAGGTTCTGGACGAGCTCCTGCCAAGGCGGGGCCCCAGACCCACTGCTCCGAACCGTACCATCAAGCTGAACCTGAACGTAAAAGTTGCTCCCCTTCGCCCCGGCAAACTCCTTCTGCTCTTCCATCCATTCCTTCACGCAACGGGACACAATTCTCAAGTCTCCCGCCCTCAAGTTTCTCACCAATCAGTACGAATAAAAATGGCTTTCCTATTCGTCGCTCGCAGATACAACAACAGCGCATGCCCCAGCAGTGGCATTGAGGGGAACCGATGGCTGCTGGTGGCACTACAAGAAGTGCAGCTACTTCTCGCACACATGGAGCTTCTACAATTTTAACAGACACCGGTTTCCGGCGTCAGATAGCGTGGGCCGAGGAGTGCCCATACAGGATCCAATTTTGCGCATAGAAGCTGCGAGGTTCCATTATTCCAATTGGCAGAACTGAGCTCGCATCCTGGACTGGGTGGCTATTCAGCCCTTCGAAAAGTGTTCGTCTACCTGCGATCTCTTATTGCTTCGAACACAGCATTCCAGTTCAGTCAGCATCCTGAATGTCACTAGTGCGCTGTTTGTCGAACTGCTGCACATTTCGGAGCCATCTGAAGCGACAGACCGCGACGGTGGCCCTGTCGGTTGCAGAGCGATTGCAGTGCCAACATGTCGTTAATGTCTTCTATGGCACAGCTGCATAGTTCATACACATGGTAAACAAGCAGCAGAAGGATGGCCACAGGTCTGCAACAAAAATGGGAGACGAACGACGACGCCATCGCCTACCCGCCATTCATCCATGTTGTGAGGCGACACCTCCCATTTGCCGTCCCCCTGCTTCACTTCTACCTCCTCAGCGAAACCCTTGCCAGCGTCAGAATTGCCTCCGTTGGACTGAAGCTTCTGCTTGAGGGCTTTGATTTTGTCAGCAGGCTCCGCTGCGTCTGTTGTGATAACAGGTATGACACACACACCCCTGTCCTGCAGCTCCTCTCGTAGAGGCCGTGCAGCTTTCAGTACCCGTGCAATCTGGCTCTTGGTGCCTGCGACCACCACGGGCCGCACTGTGCCCCGAAGGCGTGCAAGGGGCATCACACGACTCGCCGCAGTTCTCACCTGTCAAATTGTGAACGTGTCTTTCAATTCCCAGTTCCCAGGATGCAGGCAAATTGACGGCGTGGATTGCAACTAAGTGCATGTGCGTGCATTCACCATTGTGTGCAGATCATCCAACCCAATTTGGCAAATATCAGCCCACTGACATCTTCACAGTAGTTGAGACAATTTACTGCGACCCCAGATGGTAACACAATGAGCCATGAGATGGGTCTGTGGGGCGGAAATTCTTGCAACAAAGGCGACAACAAATCCTGTTGAATGACGGCCATATAATTGGTCCTTCCTGGAACGCACCGCAGAATTTAGCACCATGCCCTTGGTGCACCTGTTGTCCACCCACACACCTGCAGTGCTCCCAACGCCTCCTCTCTTGCTGTGACAGCTGCGTCCTTATCACTTTGGGAGACGTCCCTGTAGAAAAGAAACCCTAGCACAACAACAGCAGCCAAATTGATGCCAAGATTCGTGATGCTCTCCTGCAGATCTGGTGCTCCCTCTCCTCCTTTCAGTGCAGCAGCCAGCCTAGCGAGAATGATGAGAAGGCCAAAACCTGCACCCGCTAGCAGGCCACCAAAGAGATACAATCGAGGGAGCCTGAAAGGGGCCTGCACAATGTATACACAACAATGGTGAATATTAGTGACAGTGCAGGTCAGAATGGCAAGTCGCAATTCTTTGGGTAATTCTGCACTGATGGCATGAGTTAAGCTAAGACAATTCTGCCCAGTCATTGTCAAGCCACAAAGGGCTACAAAAATTATTCAAAATCAACAAAAGACAGCTGGCTGATTGTGTTGGACTGTAGCCTGTTCCAGATTGCAGGGTCTGGCAATGACTCTCGCAAACATTCCACACAGTTGTGTTCCTCTCTGGGTCATATACATTTGCAACCTGTCCCTGTGCTAACAAGATGATGTACAAGTCGGCATGAACAAGCACATCGTGTACAATTTCTCTGCCCATTTCTCTCATTCTCTTTCCAATTCTCTGTTCATTTTGCGCATGGAATCAGTGGGTCATTGGAAGCGAAGTTGGTGCAATGTGCTACCAACTCAGTCGCTCAGCCCACACAGCCATGGCCCTTTTAATTTCTTAGCATTCCAACTTCGCACTGCTAACAGCTGTACAGATTGCAATTCTTGTGGCATCATTTCCATCCTATGCATTTGATGACTTCTGGTCCACAATCGTGATGTGTTGCAAAAGCTCATTCAGCCACGCTCACCCACACTGCTGTTCAAAAGTGTCCTGCACATGTTCCTGTGCATGGCCATTGCAACGCAAGACTGATTTCAGCTGACTTTCTTCATCAATTCAGGTAAGGGCTGTGAATCAGCAGTGCGAATAATGGTTGTCTATATTGGCACCACCAGACTGAGGGCTTGCTCTGGCACTGCAATTGAACTGTAAAAACAAACAAATCTAATATGTTAACGCCTTTGGAACAACGAGGCTATGCAGGCAAGTAGTCAAGAAGGAGAATACACAATAGACATGCATCTCAACTCTTTGGCAGTTGATGTCCAAGCCACAGAACATTGAGACTCGTGCCAATGGAGATAAAACAAGGAAGAACGCCTTTACCTTCGTTTCTGCCCTCAATTTCACTCGCTGTTCTTCTGTCAAGCCCCCTTTCATCATTGCCAGGGCCTCCCGCCACTCTCGAGTGTCCCTCAACTCCTCAAGATCGCCGTCCTAAAGTACTGCAAGCAATAGTAAATCGTCCGCAGAGAGGCCAACACCAACATGTACAAAAGACTTTGAGCTCATGAACCAGAAAATGTGAGCAAAATCACATACACACTCCACCAGGCCTTTCTTGTGACACTTCCTGCACCAAGGAAGAACTGAATGGCAGAAGTCCCAGCTTCTCAACTGAGGCTGAAATTCAGTGCATTCGTCTTATGTGCTTCAAGTGCTATTCAATCGTTTAGTCCTTATAATTAACAGCTTTGTGGCAGTTACATCTCATGTGACGATAGTGCGATAATCAACAAAGTCATAAATGAGAACATTTTGAGAGAAGAATCTCAAGAAACAGAAATCTTGGAGTAGGGCAGCTGATCACATGTCAGTATGGAGGATGGCAGTGGTGCGGACAAAGGAGAACATAGCTCAGTCTCTGGGTAGTTCGTTAACTGGGTGTACATTAGAATGACCGCAACACTCCCACATTTTCCTGCAAAATTCTCAAGTCAAGTAGGCACTCTGACTTGCAGCAATGATTTTAGGGCCAGAAAGGTTGATTCCCCCATACACATCAAAGCTGGAAAACACGTTGGGTGACTTTCAGCACAGGACACACAAGAGATACTGGCGCCCTTTCCCCAGCCCCTGTCTTCCACACGACAACCACAAGTGGGCGGAAAAGGGACGTCTCGCCTGCACATATGCATGAACAACGATGCAGGATGGTAGCATGAAGGGAAAATCAAATTTTGGCGGCTTTCATGGCCCTGAACACCTTATCAGCCGTTCACAGAGCGCCAAGAGCTCGTTCACAACAGAAGACAGAATACATGTCTCTTCCCAGCCCATGCTCACCTCCATTGCCACCTTGAGCTTCAAATTGTAGTCATTGACAACCTCAACGACGCCATCCGCGGCCTCCTTCCACCTCTTCAACTTCGCCAGGCAGCACGCCGCGTTGTACTTGGCCGCCGTCGCCTCCTCCTGGTTGGGGCCGAAGTCCATGGCCCTGTTGAACAGGCCCAGCGCCGCCTCCACGTCCCCGGCCTCCAGGGTCTTGAGGCCCAGCTCCACAGCCTCCTTGGCGGTCGCCACGCTGGGCACACCCGCACCGCCATCACCATCGAATCCAGTCGCCGAAACGCCGCAGCGACGATCAAAAGGGCCGCTGCCATGCAGCAAAGATCGCCCGTTGCCCGCTGCCAGCGGGACCGAAGCCCAGACGGGGGATTGGCGACGATGGCTGGTCGGGTTGGTGGCTTGCGCGGTGTGCGCCGCGCGGCAGCTGACGGGCGGGAGCGGCAGCGCCCGTAGGCGCGAGGACAGCGACGGGCAGCCAGGGGGCTGCATTGTGCTGCCCGCTGGGGGGGCCTGTCTGTTTGCACTTCAGGCAGCAGCCAAGCTCGAGGGTTAAGATTTTGATCCACGGCACCCTGAGCTGCATATTGCATATAGATTGGCTGGGCGTTCGTTCACCCCAACCGCAAGCCGCCCCAACAGCATCCTGTCGCCCTGTCCCTGCCTGTCCCTGACTGTCATCGAATTGGTCGTTAGTCGTGTTGCCCTTACAATCGATGCAGGACACATGTCTGACAGGGACAGTCGCAATGACAGGGAGAGTGTGCACATCTGTAGATGAACACATTTCTGGATGAAAGCAATCTTCAGCTGGTGAGAAAAGGCAAATTTGCTACAGAAAGGCTCGAAAAATGAAATGGAAATTGAGGAAACGTAGCAGCTGCAATTTCTGGCGCGTTGGGTGTGCTTACACGAGCTGCAGAAAAAGGTGTTTGTTAAAGTCGCTGTTAGTCATTGTGCCACATCAGCACAATGCTGGGTTCGTGACTGACATACGGCAGCTGACTGGGGCCAACCCAGATTTGGTCGGTCAGGAGAACGTGGACAGCCGCTCAGCATTGCAAACAGCGAGAAAGCACGCTGTTGTTGATTGAGATTTTTGTGATGACATTTATGAATTCTGCATATGAGAAGGGTGACGTGCTTTGTCCCAAAGGAAGAAGAAAGAACGCCAAAGTACGTGGCGATGCTGCCATACTTGTTAGCGAGAGTCATATCCAATGCAGGGATAATGGCAGACCTGCCTGGTGCACATTATGGCAAAAGGCAGAACATTTGAAAAAGGCAGAATTCCTTGGGAAGCGCTGGCCACTTCATCACAAAACTATTGCGATCGCTGATGGATAGATTACTGGACATGTGGGCTATGTTACAACTGTTGGATGGCAACAGGATGGGCCAAAAGGGAGAATCAGTCTACTTTGATAATGGCTCCCATTCAAGGCAGAATTCTGGGCTGAACATCAGTTCAAATGGGCCCCAATGGTGGGGTGCAGTTGGGCCGCAATGCTCAACCGACCATGACGAATGCCGTTCCGTGCCTTGGGGTGCGCGTCCAAGGCTGCCGTGCACCAGCATGTGTCATGGCAGCCTTGAATGTCAAACGATAACGTTGGACGCTGAATCGCAGAGCGCCTTTGAGGCGCACGCACGGCGGTGTCGACTTGCGCTGACGCGCTCTAACATGGCTGCGAGAGCATGGTTGCCAAGTCTGGAGGGCGGTGGTGGCGATGGCAGTATCGAATGGGCTACGTTGCGTTGCTTGCATAGTAGCGGCCTGCCTTGCTGTGCATGGACTTTTCATGCCTACGAGGAGCTGCCATGAGCCCAAGGGACGCTCGAATCCACGGCGCGATCAAGGCGCTGGCGCCCATGGCGGAGGCATGGTGAAGCAGGCGAGGGCAGATCTGGGCAATTGTGATGAAATTGATGCTGGACGATACTGATTGGTCGATGAGACAACAACCTGTGAATCTTTTGAGATGTCTATGATCGAATCTTTTGAGATGACTATGATCGAATGGTTGCAAAAGATAGTTCATTTGATGAGAAATCGACGGGGGTGGCACTTGACAGTGACTTGTGAGTGAATAGCACTGATACTAGGATTAGTAGGAATCATCGGACATGAGGGACAGCGACGGGCAGCAGATCACGATAGTGATCCGGGAAGCTGATATGACAAACAAAGGATGATCCAGGAAGCTGGCCAATAGTTATTAAAATCCTTGGAGGATATTCTGAGGGTCTTCGGACAAGGAGGCAGCCAGCCAGAGCTATAAACAGGGGGCATTCAGGGGGTTTGCTGCGGCCAGGCTTATTATTTACGCCGTAACCACAGATCGTATTTACGTTTTTACGTGTGAAAATATTTCTACGACGTAATAACGCGTAAAAACACGTAATACAACGTAAAAACATCCCCGTGTACATAAGGACAGTACATGCACCCTTCAGGACTCCGGGGAATGGCATCCAGAAGCACTGGAATGGGCACAAAACGAATTTTGTTCCACTCCATCGTAGCCCTCGCCAAGTGGGAAGTGTACGCTGTGTTGTGGGCGCTCTTGGGGGTGGAGTACTGATCGTTGAACGCAACTCCCATAGTGTAGCCTGGGTGTCGCAACGAGCCGCAAAAACGTTCAAACAGCTGTGAAAACAGCCTTTTGCAAATTTACGTTTTTGCGCGCAAAAGCACAAACGTAAGAACGTAAACGTAAACGTAAATAACAAGCCTGGCTGCAGTCACCCCACCGTGGGAGCTGACCTCCGGGCTGCTATTTTGGACGGAATGTAACATATACCTGGTTGCCCGTGGAAATCTTGGAGCGCCTCGTTGTGCGCGAACGTCTAAGTGCCGTCCAAGTCCAATCGCTTCATGTGATCGACATCGAGAACGTGCCCTAATGGCCCAAATCGGAGAGCGCAGGCACTGCCCCATTGCTGTACGTCATGTGGCATGTTGATTACGACCTGTACAGCGATTGTGACGTTGCACTGCCTTCGCATGGTGACTAGGTGAGCTGCGTAAGGAGTTGGTGAGCCGCGATCGTTAGAAAGCGAAAGTTGGACGCCCTCCAAGCACACAAGTGTGTCTCGCAGCTGCCAAGAAACACCGGTTCGGTGCTGTGCCGATCATGGCCAGTTTCAACAATCGTCATCACAGACACGACATCGGCGACATTTAAGTGCCAGAAATCGTTACAGAGTCTCCCTTGCAAATTCTCTGGGATCGCTCAAGCTGAAAACACGAGAAAGGGATCCCTAAGTCCTGCTGCGTATCGCTGATCGTGGCATGAGCCAGGCTGGAATGGAACGCTGCCCTGCACCTAGCTGGTTCAGGAAATGATCCATCGCCTGATTACATGTCAGTTAGCTACGATGAACAATGATCAACATGTAATCTAGGCCGATAAAAGCTGAGCCGGTCGGTGGAGATATTTTGGCTTCAATGATCAGTCTTTTTTGGCTCACAAACACTGAATTGAGGTGCCTCGCTTCCGCAGCACCTGTGCGAGATGTGGAAGGCCTGGATCCTCATATTAGTGAGGCTGCAGCAGCAGCTCACCAGCCCTAATGGGCAGCTGTGACTGTGGCTGCTTTAACATGTTGGAAGCTGGAATTTTTTCCACAGGCGAACTTAATGCCGAAACGCTGGCCAGAATTACAATAAGTCAGTCAAATTGGGTGCGAACTTCGAAGAGAGAAATAGACTCCAATTGGATGAAAATTTACGTCAGTTACCGAAGTCACAACCGCAATTTGCGTGGTCACAGGATCGCCTTCACAACTGCTGCATGTCTGCTGGGTGCGTTTTGGGGTTTGTGGTCGTGACGCCTCATACGGATACCACTATGCTGTGTGGACACTTGCGATAATGTCGGGCTATGGGCATCCGCTCCCAAGCACGTCGTACATCGCATGGGATGGTGCGTGCTAATGCAAGGGAACGCTCGGTTGCCACCCTTCGTCATGTTAAACGTCAGAAAAGCGGGCGAACAGTAGTGGAGAGAAGCCCTTGTTGGCTTTCCCAATCGCGACCTCGGCAGGACATACTTGCCCTGAAGCCAAGAAACGCCCGAGTGGCAGGTTGTTCCTCACAGGAGCTCCGAGCCTACGGGTACTTTCTTCGGCGTGGCAGGCGGCACACATATAGACAGATGCGACAAGGGGAAGGAACTTAGCAATCGCCATGAAGAAAATTTCATCGAAAACGAAAACCGCCTCTGAATTACAGAAGGAGGGCAACATCGAAAACACTGGGTCTCATACCCCCCGAGTGCCAACTTTTAAAAGAAATAAGCCCTAGCTCCCCTTAGTTGTCCCTAAATATCCCTTTGCTTTGGTCAGAATATTAATATACATCTGGAAATTCGGTAGGCGTTGATACAATGTTGATGGGGCTTGATGCAACGGGGACATTGAAGCAATGACCAGTAATGTTGAGGCAAGGCCTATTGAGCAACGGCTCACAGATGCCGGCGTTCGTCCACGACCCATCAGAGTGTCTTTCGGCAACATTGCGGCAATGTTGCTGGCCCACTACCACCCACCAACTTTGCCGCAACGTTGAATCAATGGCCCAGCATGTCAACGTCACATCAGGACTGATTGGTGCATTTGCGGCCAATGTTGCATCAATACCGCCGTACATGTAGTACATAACCCTTCTGATGGACATATTTGCGGGTCTGAGCATGACTAAAGCTTCCGCCTTTGCTGTGGTGCTGAAGATTTGCAATATTGACCTGAGTGCTCTTGCTACAATGTGCTGGCAATTCAAAGTTCCAAATAATTTGACTTCAGTTTTGGCTAATGCATTCCAGATCCATGATCAAAAAGTTCGATAAAATTTTACTGGAAACTGAAATAGCTGTGATGGAAAGTCATGCGTCAAAACTATAAAAGGACAATCTCTTATGGGGTTTTGAAATAGAATATAACAAACATTGTGAAATTGGCGCACACCAGTGGTGTGACCCCACATCTTATCTCCTGATATTTTTAGGGGATTGGGATTCTGGATCACATGCTAGAATCCCCGCCTACCGAACCCCGCACTTGTAATCCCCATGTTTAAGGCTATTGCTTCCAGCTGAAAATTTCAGCCTGAAATATCTCCCAGCTACGACTCATGGACACACCGACAAGCTGTGGTCTTATTGGCAAATTGTCCTCTTCAATTTTCCTTATCCATATCTTTTGCCATGCACCCCTATTCCGCCGCGACATGTCCTGTAGTTCGTAACCAGCCTGCTTCCTCTGTCCCATATTAAATATCCTCTATTTGGAAAACAAAATTCATTACAACAATGGCTTGAAATTACAAAAAGAGTCAGAATCGGAAAGATTGGTCCAAAGCCCTTACGTGACAATTTCCAGAAGATGAAATGAGCCCAGATCCTTTGACCGCTGGGAGAAATATGAATTTGGTCACTTTTGACCGTAGAAATCGAGGTTTACTAGGCAAAAGACCCTTGCTACAAAGGATTGCCAAATCCTCAATTATTAGCAGATTGGCATAATTTTTGAACTGCATACTCCAGACTCAAAAAACACACAACTGTGGGCAAAATTTCACTCAAAAGGTATTCTCGTTGATGCGTTGAAATATGCAGGAAATTTATATGGGACAGGCTTGATCTTTATGGCTCAAACGCTTTTCTATTGACGGTTATTTATGCGCAAAAATGATTCTAACGTTATAGGACGCTACATTCTTTTTACGCGTAAACAGTCGCAAAATGCTTAAAATGGGCCCTTTGTACTTAAAGACATTATATACCGACCCAAGGAGTCCGGGGAGTGGCAGCTAGACGCGTTGAAATGTGCCAAAAACGACCTTTTGCTCGACAGCGTCGCTGCCGTTGCCGGGGTCGAGGTCGAGACAATGTGTTTCCGGTGCTCCATGTGTTGGAGAGCTCATCATTGTTTGGGACACCATCGCGTAATCTGAGCGTGTCGGCGAGCCGTTAATATGCGTAAATATGGCCTTAAAAATGGCCGCTTCTCTACTTACGCGTTTTTGAGCATAAAAACGTAAACGCAAAAATGAAGACGCAAACGCAAAGACCAAGCCTGATATGGGACAGAGGAAGTATTAGATAACTCGCAGTGTGTAGGCGAGCGGTCTGTTCCATGTAATTTGCCCAAATTAGCTGCCCCACCGGATACACGCTGATCAGGACGCCAGGATGCTATTTAATTCTGTAGACACCTTCCTGTTTTTTGTCCTTTAGCCATGGAAAATAATTTCCCCTCACAGAGTCGCTGCGTGGATATCCCAATTGTATTGGAAAACCCAGAACAGATCATTGGATGGATGGATTTCTATGTTTGTCCCCTTTAACCGGGGGGGGGAAATCCGTCAACGGTTATGCCCCGGCCAGGATCCTATGTCCCCTGAACTTCAAACAACAGATGATTGGATGTTTGAGGTCGACTTATCAGACGTGCTGGAGGCACGTTTAGATGGGAGACAGCGACAATCAGTAAATACGAGGGAGCCCTATTGATAAAGAATTTCTTGAGGTCAATCAGCATATGTTTGGAAACTGCATACGGTATTCAGGACAATGCACCAAGATGTTAACTCGATTATCGAAAAAGTTTGGAAGAGATAGGACGAAGTTCTGTATTGGTCCACCATGACTGACCTGAACACGCTTAAACGACGTATTCACTCAGTCGTCTGTCACCGCTTAATTATCAGCGGGAATTTCCCAAAAGGGAGGTAATTGCTGTGAGTAGTTGATATAAAAGGATTCATGACGGCAATGGTGATTGTCGAAAATGGACAACATACAGGAGGTCTTCTGAGCAGGTGAGGATTCCTTGGTGACGGCAACAGTAAATCATTACGCCAGTCAACTGTTGGCATCGGGCTTCAAAAGTTCGTGATAGGAGAAAAACACCGGAATCTGTAGCAGACCACTGGCCACCTACTGGGCGATGATGCTGTCCGCTGCTGCCCCTGAACACGTATTCCTGTACATGTACGTACACGTTACGTAATCCTGTCTTACGAGGTTTGTGCATCTGCGGGACGACACAGCATAAGGTTCAAGGAATCACAAGGGCGAGGGACATCAGCTGGCGACCCCCAAGCCAATACAAGCCCGAACACCACGTGTGGCAGGCTGGTTGGGGACTGCGTACCCTCCCGCTGCCAATTGCGTCTTTGGAGGTTGCGGTCAACGAAAGGAACGCTATTGCGCACGCGCAACTTGGGGACGTCACCTGCAATCCCGGTGCGCCGAACACTGCGGTACCTTCCTTGCCGCAGCGCGTTGCCTCCCCAATCCCTCCTTGAGGGCTCAATGGGCGCCTTTGCCTGAAGCACATCGCGCTGGTTCCCTCCCCGATTGGCGTGATGGGCAGCTTTCCGGGCCAGGGATGGGCCTCATCGTGCCGGTGCTGCTGGCCGCGTGGGCGGTGCTGTCTACCGGCCAGACAGATGAGTGCAGTCCCACGCCGTCCGCCACCGAGGGCCCCTTCTTCCAATCCCAGGGCGTGCCGGACAAGGCCGACTGGATCTGCAGGCCGGATTTTGCGCCGGAAGGAGCGCCGGAGGGCGGCGCGGAGTTCACAATGACGGGCACGATTTTCGACGAGGTAGGGTCATCTGTGAATGTGCGTGCAGAAACTTGTTGAGTGGACAGTGACCAGCATCGGTTGAGACGCGGTGGTGGGGGAATGTACATTGAACGGCGCCGTTCAGTGGCGATGCACAGTGGATGTCTTTGATTAGCACAACGATTGGATCTGGAACTGCTAGTGAATGCGATGGCTGGGCAGATGGGACGGGGCAAACGTACACGCCAAAACCGTTCCAGCTCAATCTTCTGCGTCGTAGGTTCCCCATGCTGTATGGAATCTTGTGTCAGTCAATTGGGCACCGCTGCGAGTATAGAAGAGCGTTGTTGATGAGCCGATTCAGTATCCTTATGGGACATGTGTTGCTGCAACCGTGCACAACCAGCCCTCAATGATACGCGCCGGACTCCTCATCTTTGATTGCTGGTTTCGATCTTGATCCAGGGGGAAAAATCCTGTTCAGGTGTCAAGCGCTGTTGCGATTGTGAAATGCCATCGCATCCCATCCATTTCCGCTGAAGTACACAGTCAGGATTGGATGGGTACCACCAAACATCTCCACATTTTTTGTTGCATTAATGGTGACTGTCTTTAAGATCCCATTGTGATTTCTTGAATGCCAGTCCAAGGATCAAGCTTTGGCAGGTGGTAGGTCTGGACAGCATACCAGCATTTCTTCCATTTATGTTCCATTTGCAAAGGGAGTGTTCAGCACAACAACAAGTCTAGGATGAGCATCCCTGCCTCCTGCAATCATCCAGTGCCATTGGTTGCATGTACTTGTCCTTGGCTGATGTGCTGTCCAACACACTGGCTGAAATGTATGTGCCTTCGCATTTGCAGATTGGCAGGGGTGCCCAGACACTAGGATATCAACTGCCCTACTGCCCATGTGTGTGCCTGCTAGCCTTTCATAGGATTGATCTCTGGGGAGGCCCACCTTCGAATCTGCCTCACCGTTACTCATGTTGCAATCTGCTGTCTAAATCTAATGGCTACTGCACAAATATTCTAAAAAATTACTGTCCTTTTGAACGACCAGACCTTGTGGATGAAACTGCTGTATGGAAAACTGCACAGAGGAATCATCATATACATCCACAAAAATTCACGAAAGGGGTTCGGGAAAGCCACTTGTATGTCCACAACGTCGAAACTGCAGAGGATGTATCTCCTTGCCTGCAGAGATTGAAAATCTTAAGTTCGTTCTACTCATTGCTGCCATCGGTCTTTGTACGGTTGTTTCAATGGGAAAGGGCCAACTTCTTGTTCGGTCCGGAGACAACACTGGAAAGGCCGTCACATTTTTGCGATCTTGAGAGGACTGTGTGATGTATTTGTGCGGGAGTGGAGGTCTGTTTTGGTGCATCCCATGGCTGTCATAATACTTCACTGCGAGTCAACATGGCATGTGGTGTTCTTTTAGTTTGTTGGCGTTCACCTTCAGCATCTGCAAGACTACAGGCAGATTTAAAAGATTACCATGCATCATTTGAAAATGCCTGTCAACCTTGAGAAAAAGTTGCCACTGGTGCAATTGTCATCCACATGGTTAACGTGGATTATGTGTGTATATAATATGCGGATTTTATCGCTTCGCCGTTGTGTGCCTGGTGCACTGCACCGCAGGGACGTATCACAGTGAGTGGGTTTGATAGTCTACATTCCTTGAAGCCCTATTCCAAGCGGCCGGGCTGCCTTATTCTAGCGGCGAAGACTGTAAATGGGCGAACATTATTGTAATTCAGCAAAACTGCAAATATTGAGCAGAAGAAGCAACGAAATTTCTGATCAAGTAGAATTCTCAGCGTTGCGATGCTTTGGCTACCGATTTTGGGGGTGGCGAAGTTTGGCAATTGCCTTGTGACGTGCACACGATGCTGGCGTGGTGAGCACGCATGTTAACAAATGGAGGAGGGCGTGCAAGAACCCACAGGCAGCATGCGCACTGCGCTTTTGCATTGTCACAGCCATTGCCGCTGTCGAAGGATCCAGGAAGGCAGAATAGGTGTTGCAAAGCTGGAAGACGTCCAGCTGTTGAGGCATTGAAGGCGGCAGCCCTGTGCGAAAGATGGGCAGTGAATTTGGCAGACGTTATTGTTGTGAAACAGATTGTAAAGGGATCTTAGTCATTTCATTTCTGTGTTCTTATTCTACTTCAGCTGAAACCACGAAATGATGTACCCTCACATGCTTTTCCTCACGAAGTCCGTAACTTTAATCACCGCAGCGATTTCCGCAGCAACAGTGTGAACTACGATTTCATCGTCTCGTCTCCAGGATTGTGCGACCCCTTTGGGTGGCGGAGACTACAACGTGACGCTGATGGTGTGGCAAGCGGACTCTGAGGGAAACTATGACGACAACCGGGATACATCAACACACTACTGCCGCGGCCTCATTACGGTGGGGGAAGATGGGACATACAGCGTTCGAACTATACTGCCGGGCCAATATCAGGTAAGCTGCTGCCTCTGGTCTTGGGGCTGGAGATATCCGGGAACGGATCGCATGCTCTAATATAATTGCATCCGGAAATCGTCGGAACGCTGGCTGACAGTTGGAGGCTGTTGGAATATCGTCTGTTGGTGGAGGGGACGATTGAAGCGCGCACGAAAAGGGAGGAAGGCAATTTGGGTGCGCGTACTCGCGCCGAGTTGAGCTCTGATCGACTTGGTTGCGTCCCGATTGACACGGTCTGACGTTCTCCTGCTGTGTCTGCCGCTCAGAACGGACCGACATTGAGACCTCGGCACATGCACGCCATGGTCACCGCAGCCGGGTACGAGAACCTGATCACCCAGGTGTACTGGGAGGGCGACGAATTTCTGGGCGACTGCTGCAACTCGGACGACCCCAGGCTGTGGATGCCCGTGAATGACGAGCTAACGCAGGGCCAATTCAACTTCACACTGACGCGAGCCCCTGATTTTGTAGCCTCGATGGCTGCCAGTGAGCAGGTGTGCAGCTCAAGCGCCTGCTACACTGTGGTCAATCGGTCTGCCTCTTGGGCGGATGCCCTTTCGGCCTGCAGTGAGAGCGGCATGCAGCTTGTGGAAATCTCGTCGGAGGATGAAGGGGCGTTCGTCGCCGAGGAGCTGTTGGGCGGGACGGGATGGCGGGATGTTGGCGGCTCCCTGTGGATGGGATTGAATAATGGCGCCGAGGGCGCCGAGGGGGGCGATTGGGTTTGGCAGAGTGGAGCTGAGCTTGGGTACGAGGGGTGGGGGGAGGGCGAGCCGGGGGATGCCGGCACGTGCGGCGCTCTGTTGGTGAACGAAAACGGGACCAGCTGGCTGGCGGCAGATTGTGCTGCATCTCTTGACGGCTTCGTTTGTGTGGCACAGGCAAGCTGAACGTGTTGTTTTATTGCGCATAGGGAGCATGCTGGGAACATGCCCGTGTTCTCCTCTGGTGAAACTTTTCCGATTTCGAAATGCATCAACATTGGCACAATCGTTATGTGGCAAGTTGCCTGAGGGAGCGACGGCGCGGGGCGCGAATGTGTTGCAAAATGCGTGAGTGCTCCATGATTGCATCAGCCACCGCAAAGCCGCCGGGTTGGGTCTGGAACTGAAATCAACTGGCTTGTTGATGGGTTCTTGCCATGGGCGAGGTTGAGTGGGTGCGCTGATGGCTTGAATAAGCGGCCAAGTTCGCAAGGCCATTTTGGGCTGTGGTTCTTGTGTTCCCGATTCTGTGCACTTTGGGTCGGTAACAGTTCAAGGCGTTCAGGGCTAGCTCTTGGACGTTTTGCACCATTGCGAGCGGCGGGCTTCTGGAATCTCTGCTGGGCGGCGACAAGTGAATCGACTGGACACAAGTCAGTGTGGAAAACTCGGGTTATCAATTGTAACGGGCACAGGGCAAGCTTGAATGTAGTGAACGCGTGGAGGGGTCAAGGAGCACGGCAACGTGGAAATGGAGTTAACTATATCGTTAATGGGTTTCTGCCAAATATATGACTGTACGCACGCGTGATACATAAATGTGGTGGCATGTATTAAATACATGTGGGGGATGGTCAGCAGTGGAACGATGGGCGTGTGTGCTGCTATTTGGCTGTTTCTGATCCAAAATTTCATATCATTGCGGAGTTCAGCTGCCGTCCCTGGCCTAACAGAAGGGATGTGTGTCTCTGGTTATGTAGCCAGGTGACCTTGCAAGACCTTTCCATTGTCACTCGCTCGTAAGCCAAACGACCTCATGTTTGGTGCGACACAAACAGACTCTGCTGGCTGTATGTGGCACCGGAAGAGGCAGACTTTTCGCAACTCGGTTCAAGAGAAACTAAAACGTTATACAGCTTGACTTGTACAACAAAGATACCATCCTCATACTTGCGGATGTGGCACGCATGATTTAAACCCCAGCACGGGGTCCCCTCCGTCTTGCCCCCCTTTCCCCCCTCGGGGGTTTCAAAATACACTAAGCAACGGTGTCTTTGACAACACCTGCCGTTGCCTGTGCCACACTGCCTGTGGCGTTGCATTCTCCCTCTGTCGTCACCAAAATTGCGTCAACCCTCCTTTGCCCCAGGTTCATTAGAAAGAGGCCTTGGAGGTCCTGTGTCCTCTTGATTGCCTGCACTGTCCACCATGCGGTGGTCTAAGTTGCCCTGTCCAATGGGCATTGTCACATAATACACATTGTACGGCGCCACGGAGCTTCCTGGCTCCCAGTTATTGCCTGGGACCAGCACGACCTGCTGTTGCAAACCTGATGCCATGCCTGCACCACTCAAATCCATTCCTGCCGCTGGACTCCTGGCACCTTGCTCTGAGGCGGCCAGGCCTTGCGAAACATCTGCCAATGCAAGCACGGGAAGGGATGTTGCTGCAAGCGCTCCCTCCCTCCTGTTGTGGCCCCTGGAGCAAGGCTCACCTTCAGGCCGCTGATCTACAACCATGGGATCGCTCCCTGCTGCCAACCGTTCCTCCCCGCTAAGCTCAACACCAGACATCGGTGCTGCAGCACTGCTGCCCTGCTGGTGCACGTTGCTTTGGACGCTGCCATGGATGCTACTTTGGACGCTTATGTGCCTCCCAGTCGAGGCCATGCTGCTGGGGGACCCTTGCGATGGGGCTGGCTGTGAGCAGGCAGCCAAGAGGGGCTGTAAGTGGCTCAAGAACTGCCCCGTAGATGCAATTCTGTGCTGATAGAACTCCGCGTCAGGTCCAGTCAAAAGCCGTGCAGGACCCTCTGAGCCCTGGTCCCGCCTTGAGCTCCCATGGTTAACACTCCCCTCAACCCCCACCCATGGTGTTGCTGATGCGTGCTGGCGGCGTTCCATTGCAGACATTAGGTGGCCTTGCAACTCTTGCAGGCCGGGCAATCCATGAACAGGAAGCGAAATGCAGTCTCTGGCTTTCACCATGGCACCATGGCCACGCTTGGGGGTGGACGATCTCAGCCGATCGAACTCGCGCTGCACATTTGCAGGTTTATTTGCGTTTTCAGGGCCAAAGCCTGCTGGGGGGGGCATCGGTGGGAGGCGGGCCTCTGGAGCATCTGTGTCACACGAAAGGACCGCAAACATTAGGCGATATAGCCAGCACCTCATTGCCTGCAACAAGGGGCAGCCTTGCGGCCAGGCCGGAGTAAACCAAATTGTGGTTGCTATCGAACAGTGGCTAAAGAAAGCTGTAAGCGAACAGCAGACATGCATTGTGATGTCACATAAAACAGGTGTGATTGGAGCGCTGAACACACCTTGCACATGAGGACCACCCTGCAATTTCCGCTTCTTTGTATTCTCCACAGATTCCCAAGACTCGCCAGACGAACGGACACTGGAGAAATCGCCCCTTGAGTATGGGTACCATTCTGGCGTATGCGCAATGGCACTGTCCCTTGGCTGCAGCCACAGCTCCCTGGAGCTTAAACCTGACATTTGCTGACGTCCAGGCCGCCTGAAACTGGGGTGCTGAGCAGCTCCAGGGGGCGGCAGAGAACTTGGGTCCTGTGCAGCAGGCAATGCAAACGTGAGCGATCACGCAAACGATGGAGGACAGCACCCTGAATCCCTGAGTGGCAGCACCTTGTAGCTCTGAATCTTATTTCACTATTCATGAATGGTCCACGAAATGCAGCTGGGACGAGCAGGATGAAGTGCCACTGACTGTCACCTGTGCATAATCCTCAGAGTCAAATGGGTAGAACGTCCACCCTGGGTGGTTGTCTCGTCGCCAGGCAGCAAGTGCCTCCGCCTGCAGCTGTCCCACGAGCTCCCGTTCTCGAGGCCCCTGTCGATCTTTGTTGATCACATCATTGTTTCGAATGAGTGCGACTGGTCTTTCCATGTCTGTTTCACCAAGGTGGCAGACAAACACTAGGCCCAGGTTGCCGTCCTTGTCAGTTTGGTCACTGGCATCGTTCTTGTACCATGCCCGCATCCGCGTGTCATTTGCAACTGCTGCCAGTGCATGGTCCCTGGCTTCGTCCCATGCCTTGTCACTCATTTTCAACACATGCAGCAGCCTCTGCTTCAGGTGGCCATCTTTGTCGGCTTGCAGAACAAGGCTCTTGAAATGTCCAACCTGCAATGCCATGCTTGAAGGACTCAGGAATGGGTAGGACCCAATTATGGGGCACAGTGTGTTCCACAAGCAGATCTAGCAACGGTCTGCTTCAGGTGAGTGGGGCAACCCACACCCTGAACAGCAGCCCAGTATACCATGGAAGGCAGGGCTTTTTCGCTAGCAGTATGTATGTGTGGCGAAATAAACTTCTTGAATATGTTGCCATATTTTCAGCCAATGTGACCTCCTCAGTGCTAATTTACATGGCTGTGCAGCTCCAATGGTCATATGTCACATATATATATATATATATATATATATATATATATATATATATATATATATATATATATATGAAAATTGCATTTCGCATACACATGCACATATTTCCGTCTGGCTCTCAATTGACTGATTCATCAGGATCTTTTTTCTTCAGGATTGACAGTGTGCCAGCACTTGCTCTGTGTTGTTTCACTAATCCCACAAGACAACCAGCTGCCAGCTGTTGCCCAACACCACATGCCACTGCTGTGCAAGCCAAGTTCACGGTGAACACTACCAGTCACCATAGCTTCACATCAGGTCCGATGAGAGATGTACCACCAGGGCAATGAGATGGATGCGCCTGTTTCCGCTGCGTGGGCAGTCCAGTTTTCATGCTTCTGGTCTCAAGGGATCCATTTCGACATTCGCTAGGAGGAAGGCTGCTCTCTTGCCTTCAGTCTCTTGACATACCCAGTTGAGCACCCCAGGCACGAATGTGGTCGCATGTGTATTGGCTTGCCAACGCACCTTGGTTATCTCTTCAGGCAATGAGGAAGGGAGAGAGAGGTGCAGCTGTGCTGATGCTATTTGCAAATCCTTTAATTTCCTCACTCGTTCCTTTCCCATGTGCTCTAACTTGCTCAGTGGATCATCCATAGAGGGGATGCATTTTTTCTGGGCCAGTCGTGATCGACCGGAGGCCACCACGAAACCCAGCGATACAGCTGGCACAGTCTGTTGAGGGCTGATGGAGACTGACTCCTTGGACAACGTTGCAACAAGTCTGAAAGGTGGTCTTCTGCCGCTCAGGAGGGCTTCGCTGCTCTGGGTGACAATAATTTCTGGGAGAGTTGCACGGCCGCCCTGAAGGAGGCCCCATACACACCGTTCAGTTTTGGAACACAGCATAGTGGAACAAGCATGCACTTATGACATGCAACTCCTCTAGTTACAGCACCTTCCACAAGGAACAGATGCCAACCCAACATCTCAAATTACACAAAAACAATTCACAATTCAGTAACCTGAAAAGTAAGGTTGAGTATGCTAAGATCATCCCTTCATTTGGAATCCACAAAGCAGGGACTGTCCAGAATTCTCCCAGGAATGCAGTAAAGGCAGTGAACCCCAGAAAAGGCAGGAAAGAAAGGCTTGAGGACGCAAATCATGATATGCACTTTCCTTTACGCATGCCCAAGACACTGGACTGAAGTGGGCACCTTGGTAGAGCAATTGAACCACACGCGACACTTACCTGAAGGGCGATGAGGACCTTGCCATCAGGATGGTTGGCGCTCTTGTCTGTTGACACCAACAGCTGCCGATTCTGATGTGCATGGCACAAAATAACATCCATCAGCAAGGGTCTATGCAAATGCTGCCTTTGCCAAGTGCGCGATCAGGGCATCCTACAAGCCTGTTGGATCCCAAAGCAAACAAATAGAGCTGGCAGTACCTGTAAAAAAATAATTATTGCCAATGCTCAATATTGTTCATCATAATGGAGAAACTGGCAGTTTATGAACTTGCAATGTGAGCACAGTACGCATCACATATGCGTTATCCATCAAGCACAGTACAGTTGGTTCTTTCACTCAGCAAGGTGGAGAAAGCAGGGGTCCATTGTGCCTTGTGCAAGGTGGGTGAATCGTGGCTTCAATGTGCTTGTCCTTGTTACCTCATTGCCAGTCAGCAGTGCGCAAGCATTCAGAGCCTCATCTTGGCCCCGCTGCACACCATCTGGAAATGTCTGGTCGTACTTGTTGCCATCCACAATGAACAACTGGAGGGTGCAAGACAGCCAAACTGTTCAGCATGCGCGGCATGGCATGTGTTGAAAGTAGAAAACACTGGATGGATCAAGGAATGCACACAACGAGAATCGATATTGCAGCTGACTTTCCCATGTGCTGTAAAGCCAATTCGACGCCACAAGATAACATATCAATTCCTTTCATATTCAACGTCCTGTCCACACAAACTCAGCTCCGCACCTCCAGTGTAGCATCTGCAGATTCGGCCACCTTGCTGGATGCAGTATCGATCAACTCCAAAGCAATGGAAGCCCCACATTTTGCCTTGACAGGATCTCCTTTAAAATATTTCTTCTCAAATGGAATGGAACATCGTCTGCGTGGATTCTTTTCGCACAAATCACACCGTGGATTGAGGCAACCCCATGCACTATGGCACAACCAAAGAATGCGTCAGGCACTTGTAGGACGGCCCATAGCACTGTACTCTGTGCTGGCTGGATCAAGCAACACCTTCCTTGACAGCAACATTTCCAGTAGTTTGCAGACCATTTATTGCCCTTCAGCTGTCCGACTTCGACCCAGTGCAAAGTTAGGCTGTTCAGATTGTGATACCACCATGACGGACCAAAAGATGTATCTGTTCAGCGCAGGCTGCAGAGACTGACAATGGAGCAACATATTGCAACCAAGTTCCACACTTGTTCTCACCAGCAGTCGTGTGTGAATTCAAGGCTGTAGTATTGAGAGCTTAGCTCCTGCACACCAGCAGCTGGCTCTGTGGGTGATAAGAGACGTTCACAGGCTGTGATCGCCTTGGCACGTTCAGACTCCAAGGTTTCCAAAACTCTTCCTACTGAAACTGTGTCATCCTTGTTTTTAAAGCCTTCATGTCCCTTCAGTCCCTTGAGCAGCTGGCCAGAGATCCAGGTAATGCACAGCATGCACTCACCCTGTGCAGTACAGAAGAACCTCACTGCCAGATGCATCAAAAGGGGAGCAATTCAGCAACACACCAACACAAGCTTGCCGCAAACAATCAATGCACCATAGTGATGCTGTGCGTGGCTGTGCAAGAGTCATTTGAGAAAACATTTCCTTTGCTCACCAACATGTCAACAGGTGCGATTGGAGTTGGAAAAATCAAGACAAAATGCTGCTTACATTCCTTTGAGTCCACAAGGGTGACGGTGATTTCTTTTGTACTATTGTTTACAGCACAATGACAGGCTCCTAGCCAAAAATGAGACAGGAATCAACAGCCAATTCACATCAGAAACAGCACTAGCTGGCTCGATGAACTGGCCCTCTTTTCTTGCTCAAGACCCATTTCTTATCCTTTGACTTGTTTTTGCCAGGATGAGGTCCAGGTCGCATTTGCTCAACACATCGTTGACTCCCTGTTACTCCAGTACGCCCCGTGGGCACCACCTGTCCCAAATACCAGCACCATTTCCCACTTCTGAGGTTGTGAGAATTATCATAACCACCTCCAGGCACAGTTTCGGAAGGGACAAGCCCAATCGTTGCGCATTTGGTTTCGGTCTTCTCTGCAGCAGCAGCGGCAATGACTGTTGACAACATTTGCTTCCCGTCCAGAACGCCACAGTAAGCCGTGAAGCCGAGCTGGGTCTCACTCCCACCTTGGTGAACTGGCTGCGTCCTGACAGCTGAGCCAAGTCATCGTCTTTCACATCTTCTGCATCCTGCATCGCCACCTGGTGGCTCTGGGCCTTTGATACGCTCAACCAACAGAATCCTCGATTGCTGCCTCGTCTTTCAACGTGCAACCAAAATTTTCACACTGGAGTGGTGTGCTCACTCTGTCACATCCAACAGAACGACCCTGCGGCACCATCGGAATAGTTGGGAACAGAACCGAGAAGTCTGTCCAAGTGGAAGACGGCCCGATTCTGCAAAGTAATGATTATTGAATCCTGCTCTCAGAAACAACAGGTGGGCTCGGGGAGGCACAGCCATGAACCAAAGTTGTCTTTTGCGCGAGAACGGGAGATGCTGGTATGGAACAACAATATCCACGGCGCACGTATTGGTTGCAGACTGCAGTGCTCGCTTCGACCCTCCCAGAGGTGGATTACATGGAAGGGCGAACCTTATTTCCAAAATGATATCATCTGTTCACAATCATCCTTCAGGTATTGAGCAGTCCGAAATGGCAAGGCATCGCAAGACGAGACCGACAACATGGTCTCGAACAGAAGCGTTCTGCACGCCACTTTGCCTCATTGTTGTTGAGGCAACAATGAACGAGAAAACGGCGCTGTACCCCGAGGGGATGCACCCCATCCTTCCGCACGGCTCTCCACACCCTCCCGATCGCGGCGCAGCACGCCCCCCCAGCACTGCATCGCTGGTTCCAGCCAGGAGGCTGATTTACACAAGCACAGTATTTCGCACCAACAGCGCGCAACATAGGGAGAGAAGGACAACGGGCCATGCTGCTCATGAAGCAGTACGCCCGGGAACGCATTCTGCAGGAAACGCTTCCGGGCCCACACGCGTCAGCCGGTCGAATTTCGCCGCGGCCACGCCCCGCGTTGACGCCATCCACGGCATGTACTGTTGCGGCTCTGTATGCTCCCAGGACCCGTCCTTGCACGTGCGGGCAGCGGCATCTACGGCGCCCGCGACAGGCAGATTCACAGTCCCGCTGGAGCGCATCCTCTCCCAAAGGAGAAGCCCTCCGGCACCGTCGCACGCGCCCGCCGTCAAAAAGGCTGAGCGGCCTTGACACTGATCTTGACACACCCAAGCCGTTGCCGATGCAGATCCTCAACATAAGGGCAGTCACCGCGCGGCCGCCGGCGATCATGCTGGGGTGCGATCGCACCAGCCCCCGCGGATTGCGCCTCGCAGGCCGCCTACCAGCGACGAATGCGCGCCGCGATGGCCGGCGCACCCCCTATTCGCCGACAAATCCCCGGGTTCCCGCGACCTTCATCTTACCGTCCCCGGGCGCCTCCCCGTTCCTCAGCAGTCAGGTCGCGAAGCGCACCGCCACGAGCTGTCCCTCTGCGCGTTTCCCCTGCAGCCGTAGGGCCCCTCAGGCGCGGACGCCGGTCGTTCGCGGACGTCAGGCGAGTGCGGGTGCGGATGGTGCGAACTGCACCTGATGCGGGGGCATTGTCGACTGAGCACACCCCCTTAGCCCCGAGGGGGGGATTCTCAGACGGGCACGCTTCCAGCCCCAAGAAGCTGCCGGGCACCGGGTTGGGGGCGTCAGCCCACCGGTGTGCGACCTTGGGGTCATTGTGATAATGGAGGGCCTCTTTGGAAGCACGCGGCTCGGGGCAGGAGGGACGCGGCCTGCGCAAGCGTGACGACGCACCCAATTGAATGACCGTCCAATCGCCGGCCCTCACACCCACGGGGCGAACTGAAAGACTTGCCCTGTAATGAGGAGAGACCGTGCAAGGAGCGCCCAAGCTGACCGGCTGCACGTCGCGAATGAGTACGCTTCCCACGATCGATAGCCCCAAGGTTCAGGCCCTGAACCTTCAGGCAGCCGCGCCACCGAAAACTCTGGCTTGGTGTGTTGTGGCATTTTCTCTCCAGGGGTAGGCACAGTGTGGAAAATTGCCATCGAAAATGGCGGAGGTGTGCACGCAAATCAGCATGCAGGCCATACAATCGCTGGAACTTGCAATGATTCGCACAGCGTTGACTTGAAAATGCATGGGGTCTTTTTCCACGTGCATGCATCGAATTCAGCATTGTGTGCGTGGCCGACCACCGTGGGGCTGTACCAACTTGGCACTGGCGATCTTGAGTCTCCATTGTGCGGCATTCAATGATCTTCGAAGTCCAATACGAATACTTGCATTAATATTTTGCATTCGTGCCCATCATTCATGCCTATGACTGCATAGCACACCATGCCTGTGCATCCCGATATGCATGGCACAGATTGCTGTCTTACTGGACATTGCCACTATGAGCACTAGCTTGAGCTTTGAAATGTTCCTTTTTCTGAAACATTACTACTGTGTACATCTTCATGTCGTTCAGGTGTACAGCAAAGCTTGACCGAACTGGGGACAATTTCTGACAAACGGTCCCACAAAATACCAACGGCAATTCGGACAGCAGCCCACCGAACAGAAAAGCACATATCACCACATCGAACTGCGTCCGTATGGCGCTCAGATTCGAGTGACATCTTCCAGCGCTTCAGCAGGGCAGGCAGTGTTCTGATGGCCTCTCAGTGTCAAAATCCTTGCGGATTATCTGTGTGCCAGTGCCCGTGGCCATGCGTACATGGCCTGAGGCCCTGCCACTATACTTGCGTGGGTGTCGACAGTGGCCCAGCCAGCTAGGTCTGTCGTTGTAGCGACGGTTCCACTGATGGGTTGGTTTGCTGACCACAGATAGCATGTACAGCATATCTGAAACTTGGTAACCCTCCTCATCCACAATGCGCAGAGGATGCAATTGCACACACTGCATTGCCTGGGCGAAGCCTGGGACACATTCCCTGTGTTGTCAATTATTTAATCATGTGCATACATGGTCAAGCAATTAGCTGCAAGCTTCGGCGAATCTTTGTAGCCCGCCATTAGATATCCCTAAAGGCCTCGTCTTTTGGATCCACGAAGCCTTGAATTATCGAAATGTCCTGGCACAGGCCAACGACGGATCAGCTCACTGCCCGAGACACATGGAAAGAAACGTAGAGGCATTTTCTCAACGCCTGCTCTTAGTAGAAAGTATCCTTTGTCAGGTATCCTTTGTTTGTCAGGGTATCTGGCATCAAAGCTGACGACGATTCACTGCAGTTCCACCTAATTTGCCGACCATGTCTTGTACCTGTGCGTAATTATCGGCAACTTGCTGTCCCGGGGCCGTTTGACTTCGTCGCCTGCATACCTTGTCAGATTCCTCCCGAAGTTTATTAGTGATTCAGAGCTTTGCTTGATGATAGCTACAATTATCATAATATGTGTATGACGGTGGCAGCAAGCTTTCCACGCTACGTGATCCTAGCCCCTTTGTGTTTTCTTTCCGGCAGATGACCATGTGCCATTGTTGGATATTTTGTTGCCTTTGTCTCTAATATTGACATGGGGGAAAGGCGGACATCTCCAGGCGTCAAATCTACACTGAGCGTAACAATTTCGACATAGTGTCTTCCCCAAAATGGAGTAGTAATGTTCCCAAATCACAGAGGGCAATTAATCTTGGACGAAGTACGTTGTAGAGTGCAGGCTGGTGCACTGCGCAGGTATGGGATATTGGCCGCAACATGCACACATGCACAGCAAGAGTCATGCACTTGTAGTTGAAAAGAAAAGCTGCGCAATAAGATTGCGATGATGGCAGCGATTTCGGACCTGCCATAATTTATAGCTGCTTTCCGATTTAAATTTCTGGCCAGCCTTCACACCATTGTCGTCCTCACATCGAACTGAGACAGCGAATAGCCCAATGGGGTTCTGTTCCAGACTTCTTCCAGTCTGCGATACGATCTGGCTCTTGTCATCTGCTTCGCCACTTAAGTGTGCAACAGGCTGACGTAGTGTAGAACACAGCCTCCAGGCCGCCATCTGAATTACGATTAACGCTCTTTCAACACTGCAGTTTCGCTGTGTCTCCCACACACTGTTGCCACAAGCTTCAAGCTCAGCAACACAGCTTACATCCACCCCACGGGCCAAAGTCAGGATCCCTTTTCTCACTGGCTCGACCACACCATTCTTCCCACCAGGGAGGCCCCTGTTCGTAACGCACTGTGCACGAGCAATCGCAGCCAGGCTCCTGTAGCTGGACAGATGTGGTGAGGCATGTGCTTCTTGGAAAATGCAGTGGTGAGATTCATTTCGAGGGAAGTGGGTCTCGTGATTACCTGCCCAGCGTGTTGATGACCACCTTGCGTCTGCGGTGTTTGTAAAGAAACCACAACTTTGGGCACTTGGCTATGACATCAGTACTGTTCATTACATGCCTTGTGTCTGGCCCAATCTTGGAATACTCCACAGCAAACGCATGGTTGCCCACACGTGGTCAAACTAGAGTGTACACAGACACACCTGGTCCCGCCTCAAGTCCGAGATTCTGTGGAAGTCGCAGGCTGCCGATAGGGCAATGGCCCCTCCCATGGAATGTCCAGTCAGCAGCACTTGCATTCTGGACTTATCAAAGTCTGGTGAGTCCATGATTTTCATTAGCTCTGGGATGAGGCTCCTGATCAATGTTTTCCATGCCTGGAAAAAGCTGTTGTGAACAAGCGGCATCGTGCCCAAGCAGGAATGCCGCGCCAAACCTGCAGATCACTCAGAAGATTTGTGACACTATATATAGTGTCATATATATGTGTCACAAAAAGACACAACAATTGTGAACTGATTCCAGGATGTTAATGCGTTTGAATCCAATATTTCCTTCACAAACTCGCAGTTCCTCGGGCTGAAGAGTCCCATTGCTATGTCAACGTCGAATAGAGGTTTGGCGCATTTTGCACGGGCGTTGTAGTAAGATTTCACGGCAGTCTCGAAACAGAACGAAGGGAGCCACATGACCTTTGCCTCCTCATCTGATGTGCCCCCACTGCTGAGTCACAGGCCTCTTTCCTTGCTGATTTACCTGCCTCTGTCCATTCCAATCTGCTACCGATCGGCTGTGAGGAGCTGTTCTCCTTCTGTGGCCGCACCGGCACGTACCATGCAATGTTGATGGCTGTCAGGGCGTTCGGGCCCACGTGCACAGGCAGGTAGCCAAAGATTGTGCTGTCGTGGCTGAAGCAACTACCACCTCCCACGCTAATGAGGACCGTGTGGCTAGAGAGGCCGACAAAGAAAGCCAGCGCCCCCATGTTCATCTCGTACCTCAGGCGAATGTACTCCCACCGATACAGGTCGTAGCTCTTTCTGTGCAGCTGCCTGAAGGCACGCCTCAGGTGGAATGCATACACCGGGAAGAGGCACAGATAATCAACACCATGGGCACCTTGAACCGGACCCACACCTGGTCCCTGCAGTTGTGAATGCCCAGCTCGCACAGAACCGGTAACAAGTGCTCAGTTCGGGCATGTCTCCGCGCCGTTGGAGCATGCTGAGCCACCAGGGCCCCCTGATATACAGCCCAAGCCACATCGATGGGCTAGTGCACCCAAAGGGGCGCGTCCAGCAGCGTGGCGTCCTCCCGCGGTCCAAGCGACCGCCCCGTCTTGTCCACCCACTGGTTCGCGAGCCTGGCCTTCACCATGTACAGGGACATCGTCGTCCCCCAGCAAAATGTGCCTCACGCCCGCGCTTCATATCGGCACAAGGTCCAAGTAACCGCACTGGCGGCCCAGGGCGTACAGATTTGGTGCCAGGAAGAAGACGTCAATCACCCCTACTGCGACCGTCTGGATCAGCACCATGGCCACCAGACGTGGTTCACCGCCCGCACTCTCCCCACGGAGGGTCGCAGGTGCGGCTTTTTGCCGTCGTGCCCATGGCTTCCAGCAGCCACCCGTGGTCACCACTTGCTGTTTTGATCCGATCCCGTGGGCGCATGCGAGGCCGTGCAGCGACGGTGCAAGTCCCGACCATCCAGAAAGGTAATCGAAGCTCGAAGTTGCCTTCCGCGTGCGGCTATGCCACTCAGCGGCTCTAGAGGCCCGCGAAGGCGCTTAGCAATGATATTCCCCATGGCGATCGCTGCAGCGTTGAATGCAATTGCCACAACGCACGCGGAGCCGTCCAGGGCCAAGGGGCCCAAGGGTGGCTTAGAGGCAGGGCGGTTCGTTCAGTTGTGCGGCAAGACGGAATCTCGGGAATGGAGCAACGAGACCCCCATCGACGGGGGATCCTTGGTGGGGAAGGCGGGGGCAACAATCGCGCGACGCACTCTGGCGCTGGAGGGAAATTGTGTCGCTGAAGGCGGTAAGTTGGCGGGCGATGGTCTCTGGAGACCCTCAGTGATTGTGCCTCTGACTGTGCACGCGTGTGCTCTGGCAGAGAATTCACATGCAGTCCTTCCGAAGGTGCTCGCCTGTTCTATTTAGGAACAAAACGAACGATCGTTGGAGGTTCTGTTTGATAAAGTGAGGACGGGAAAAGTGCTGCACGTTGGGCCGAGAGCCCAACTTCTGGTATGTACGCACGATGGTGGTAGGTATCACCCTCCCACAGCAATGTTTCAACATGCAGTACTCGATATCATGTTTTTTTTCAGCCTTGCAGGACATTTCCCGGATTGATCTTCCTTTTTCAAAACTTTGCCGGATACTTTGTCCGAATTGGGGTGCTCTGAGCAATAGCTTGCTGGACGCGGCTGCCATGGACAGCAGCGCCCTTTTGGCTGTTAGCGTCATGGCCGTCTTCGTGACGAGCGCGGATTCGGTGGCCTCGACAAGGTGGATGGGGGCGATCTTCACTGCTTTGGGAGCGGTTGCATCAGCGCGAGCGGCAGTTCATGAGCGGCGCACAAAGCAACCAGCTTTGCATTCACCCAAACTGCCAAACTGCTGAATTCATGGAATAGAAATATTGCCGGACACATGTCACTTGCATTGCTCAACTTCCATCTAATCTGATGGAAAGCAACAAAGCATACAGAGCTAGATGGGCAGAACGGCACATCGGTTAGCTTGGACTGGGTATTCTGCCCTTCAAAACTGCCAAACTGCCGATTGCATGGGAGAGAAAGCTTGCTGAACACAAATCAATTGAAGCGTTCAACCTCCGTTTCATCTTATGGAAAACAGCAAAATACGCAGATCTCAATGGCACCCCCCTTATCGGTTCACTGAAACAGGAGATGACCGCAAAGTGCACGGTGCAGCAACACAACAAGGCGGCAAGCTGTCAACCTCATCAATCGATGACTGAGCAACAGAACTGTGGCGATTGGCACCTGGCATACTCAGAACTGTATGGAACTCAAGTCCCAAGGCGACGTTGTCAGTTGTCGCGTGTCCAAATTGGGGCCACTTTGCAGTTCCCTTGCTGGACATTGTCCGAATCAGGTTGCGTTTCAGCTTTTTCTGTTGGACACATTGTCCGAACTAGGGTCCCTATTGGCGTTTCGAGCGGTCATTTAAATTTTAACTCGATGAAAAGTGTCAATTCGGAAATGAAAGTAGCCCTGCTCGAATTAATGGAGAATGACGACGGAAAGGGGGTATGCCGAGGGCGTGGAGTGAGTCTTGCACCGAACTTCAAGCTGTGCCACCCGAAGCTTCACCGCATTTTTTTCCTGCTATGAGCGGCGCGTGAAAGCCTACAAACCCCTCCATTCAACGTCACCCCCCGGGGCCCTCACCGAGGCCTCTGCGCGCCACCCCGCTCCCGCTGACCGCAATGGCGACCTTCCTGCAGCGGTACGCGCAGCGGCACATTCAGAGCGGCTCCGCTGCGCCGCTGTTCCACGTTGCGGTGGGCGTCTGCGTCGGCGGGTACGTAACGGAATGTGCGCGCCACTGGTGGGCCACGGCGGAAGACGGGCAGACAGTAGAGGACACGCGTGGAGCGCCCAACGCGGCACCAACTCCGGATAGCAGCAATACTCAGGTTCATGAGGCTGGGAAGGCTGTCGGGAGCGCAAGTCAGGTGAGCCGTCGGCTGTGGCTTGGGCGGTGTTCGCCAGGGGGATTGAGACATTGTGTGAGGGGGGCATTGAAGGAGGGAGGCCTGGAGCACACTTTTCAGCGCTGTCTGGCACTGCGCGGGTGTCGCTGCCCGGGCGCTGATGCCCCGTTGATCTGCTTCAACCATGGACAAGGGTGCAAAGCAATGGGCGCCCTGATCGTTTGTTCTTTGTGTGTTTCCTGGAAGAACGGGGACCTGTGGACAATGGATATATGTAATATCGCCCTGAGCGCGCTCCAATTTCATCTCCTAGCCCTTTGTGCGACCTTTGGCAACCATCTACACCCGTCGTAATTGCTGTGCACGGAGGCTTCTCGATTGGCAAGGGTTGTTATCCTTGATCAGCTAAAGCATAATGGCCCTATAGTATTCCAAGAAAGCAATTCGCGCAAGAGAACTAGGCAGATGACCAGTCGCCTCCGTGGCAACAGCATCCTGACAAAGGACTTGTAGAGTTGCCTGGACCTTGCTTCAGTGGCATATGGGCTAATGCCTCACCAAAGTTGTTCCTCTAGGTAATGGGACACATCATTGTGCATGTGTGTAGCACAAACATATGCCAGTAATGTGCCCATCCCACACAGCATCAAATTGCTGGAGACACTGCTGTTATTTCTGCAGAAGACCAGTGGCCAGACATTTGTCCAGGAGTGATGGCAACTGAGAGAATTCGACTGTCAATGATTCAGGTTGTGAAGCCAAATACCGAAGAGGGTTCCAAGGGTGGACAGACATCCAAGGCTTGAGTAGAGGCGAAGATGCAATGATTTTGCCCGGTTCAAAAGCAGATTCGGATACAATTTTGAGACTCAGGATGTTGGGTAATGCAATTTTGCAAACTCAATGTGAGTTGGACCTGCACCTGTGCTGTGTTCAGTGCGCCTCCTGTGGCTGACTGGCCACTCGCTTTTGTTAGCTTCCTCACAGTCTTCATCACAGCCATCTGTGCAGTGTCTTCAGCAGCAAGTGTCTCCATCACTGTGTGAGGCAACCTCTTGCGGATGCTTGCGAAGGGACATGTGGTCTGGTGGAGCTGAGCAGAGGTCAGCCACCCCTGGTGATATCTTTTGAGCTATAGGGGTGACAGAATGGGATACTGTGTGCTCCATACCTCACAAATTTCAAGGCGTGCCAAGGAGCATCCACAAGGCTAATCTTACAGCAGCAGACACAGCAGCAGACGTTGGCACGTGTAACAAATGCTTGCCACTGATCCAAAATGCCATTTGGCGTTTTGACACTCCGTTCATTTTACATGGCACGGTTTTTCACCTTCATATTGGTCGGACTGCCCCACAGGCCGCTATTTCCCACCTCCCAATTGCGTTCTCGCTTTGCTTGTGCTCAAATGAAACCCGGATTAGTGATCTGTCAATAAGAAACTGCATTCAACAGCCATCATTGCCTGATGTGTGCAAGGGGCTCAAGATGTTTTTAACTTTGTGAAGCTGTAAGCATTTTGATTTATGCTGCCAACGTCCAGGAAGTCAAGGAGGTGAATTTCTTGGCTGCTGGGCAGCATAATGTTGGTGCAAGACGAGCCATGCACTGGGGACGAACCGCAAGCATGTTGATGTGGCCTTGGTGGCCTTGGAACGCCCTCGCCTGCCATACCCATTTCCCTCTTTTGGTGCAATATCTCGCCAAGGTTGATGGTACCTGTATTTCAGACCTCAATCCTTGATATCTCAATGCACGAGTCGAATGTACGTGCACGATGTCGGCAACATATTCTTGGACTGCTGCCCTTGGCGCCTAATTGGTGTTTTCTTGTTGTGAGTTGGGTATGCTGCTGGCACCAAATCAACGAATATGCTGAGCAGGAAAGAAAGGGCTGCTGAGACACGTGTATCATGATCCCTAGTGACCGTGCTGTTGCCAAGATACTGCAGAACTCTGGACAAGCAGAAATCTGAATACTACCCTCAATGGTGCAATCACGCAAGGCTGAAAGTGCAATAGTGAATTCATTTCCACCTATGCTCTCACATGACAGGGCGCACTGGGGCATGAATTGACATGACGAGATACCCGGGGCACACCAAGGCAGCAATTTGGGAAAATGTAGAAATACAGTGTACTCAGGGAAGGAGTGCCCTTTGGTTTAAATTAATCGCAAATCCTAGCTTGGAAACGAAATAAATGGGGCGTTGGCGGGGTCTCCTTCGAGTTGTTCGAGTTACATGGAATAGTGAGCCTGTTACGCTCATTGCGTTGTGCATTGATGGTACTCGAGACAACGAACACTCCGATGGATGGCGCGATATTCCACCAGGAATCATGTGAGTGACATTGCATTGGGAAATATGGCCCATACGAATGACTGTTGCGTATTGTCGTGACAATCATCGGCGTGGTTGCTGCATGCATTGCTGCAGAGTAAGAACAGATTACTGCAATGAGAAAAAAGTGAAAGTGGCACTAAGGGGGGGAGGGGGTCTCTGCTTAACGTCAATTTGACGTTAAGCGTACCAAAATCAAAATAGTGTCTTCCCTTGCAGCACAAGCCTTGTGCTGCATTCTCCCACAAGGTCCCTCATGGCAGTCCTTATCGTTTCCACGACAGCCTGCTCTTTGACGCATCCAATAACTAACTGCCTATGACCTGCAGTGAGGACCGACGAGAGGTTGGACGATGGCACCCATGCGGCAGCTGCTGCAGCAATTGCCATGGCAACTGGCAATCTGCCCTGCAACGTCGACAATCCGACTGTCTACCTGTGGCCCAATGAACAAAGGCAAGTGGCCTTGCTAGTTTCGGTCCGTTAATGTGCATCCTGTTCGCGCTGCCTTGCAGTGACTTGTCACCTTTTCATTGGTCGAAGACTTGAGGCTAATGAAGGGAATGCACCCCAACGCCGTGCACTTCATGGGATGGCCCAAGCAAGGCACCACTGCTTGAAAACGAAACAGAGTGGAAAGATAGCAGATTCTAAATGGATCGGGCTGGGGGACTGACGAAGTCGCAAGGCGGGCTGAGGAATGCCAGGGAGCCAGAGCTGTTGAAAGGGTTACCCCTGCGCGCTGATCAAGTTTCATCCTCCCTGGCCATTTTCCTCGGGTGACCAGCGCCATAGGTACACAGGGAGACACCGAGTGGAATGTGTCGTCGACGGGGGCCCTGCCAGCCGGTAGTGGCCCACTACAGAAGTAGCGGGGCTGACAGGTGCCTGCAATGTCCTGGTTCTGTTGAAGCATCCAGGTCGTGTGCGCCCGATGAAGAGCGACGTCTGGACACGGCGCTGATATGATCAACGTGGACTCATTCGACGCGTGTGGCTACGTTCAGTGAACGAATGGAATGCACACACACTCAAGCCACGCACAGGAAATAGCTCTGTGTGGCCAAGTTGGGCAACGGTAAAACCGCACACATTGGCACAGGGTCCTGGATGGCTGCCTTCAAACCTCCATCCAGAACATACGCGCAGGCGCCAAAGGCAGGGGACGATGTGCCTTGCCCAGTCCCAGGAAATACGCACGAGACACGTGTGATCGTTTGCCATGCGTGTTGCCGTACTTCAAGTGTTTTGATTGCTGCCCACCGTCAAAAGGCGCTTGCGCTTCACGACAGCTGGGGCGGCACAGTGCGTCCTGGGGAGCTCTTAGGAGGGTTGTCGCCGCTGCGGCGGTACCGCAATCCCACGAGCAATATTTAGCAAAGCCCCCCAGCCCGACTGCACTTGCATCGACCGCGCTGTCACAGGCGCAAAATCCACCGGATGGCAGATGCAATGGCCGTGATCCTGGGGAGACCCCTGGTGGGGCTGTTGACTGTGTGCCCATCTGGACGTCAATGAGGCCCATTATAAAACAGCGTGTGGACCCGCGATCCGCAGCAACTCGCCGCCCGGCCCACCTGCACCCACAGCAACCATGGCCTTCAAGCTCCTCGCCCTGCTCCTGCTCGGCCTGTGCGCCGCGGCCGCCGATGCCTCCAAGACAAAGGCACGGATGCCCCCAAGTCGCAACAGCGCCTGGCCAACCCGATCGGCCACCCTTTCTGCCCCAAGCAATCTCGATTCCGGTTTACTCCACCGCGGCAATCGCCGCAATCCAGGCGCAGGACAAGATCATCCGCCGTTTTTCGCAGGCGCCTTCACCCAAGGGGCTGCGGCACACCGCCGATGACTGACCACTGGCGCCCGTTGATGCGGCAGGTGACCCTGTATGATGAGGCCTTGTGCCCGTTCTGCCGCAAGTACGTGAGCGAGGTGCTCGCGCCGCTGTTCGAGAACGGCCTCAGCGACTACATCGACCTGCGCATCGTGGCACTGGGCAACGCGCGGAAGGACGAGGAGGGGGAGCTGGTGTGCCAGCATGGGCCCGTGGAGTGCATTGGCAACAGAATCCTCGACTGCGCCATGGATCTGCACCCGGGCCAAGACAACTGGTTCCCCCTGGTACTGTGCCTGGAGGACAGCGGCGATTTCGGGAACAGGACGGCCGTGGAGGAGTGCGCCTGGAGGGTGGGTAGATGGTCGGATGTCAGGCGGGCGCACAGAAACGGTGATGCTGGCACGGCACCACACGGTTTTTTTCCTCCGATCGCCGCGACGACCGTCCAGGATGCCCTCTAGCTGTTGTTTGTGGCCGCGCGCGCGGGCGGCACGAGCCCGGAGGCAGTCGCTTTGGGTGCGGCCTCACCCTACCCACCGCGTCGCCTCCTGGCCAAGACTCGCCGCGATGTGGGGCTTTGGGGGGTTTACTAAGGGGCACTGAGAGGCCTCGGTCCGTTCCCTGGTGGTGGCACAAGGTTCTGTGGGGTCTGCGGCTTTCTGTGCTTCAGGAGCCCTTCCTGTCCCCCTCAGCTTCAATCTCTCCCATCATCAACAACAAATGGGGCCTCGTCTTATAGGTTGGGGCAGAAAGTTTCGACCGCCGAATTTGTGCGGTGGGCCCCAAGGACTCGGCGGTGATCCCGCAGTTTGAGCAGCGGTGTGCACAAAACACCGCCACGCCCTTCTTCTGGTCTGAAGAGCAGCTGATCGTCGAGACCAATGGCATGCACCTGAATGCCAAACGGGCGGCAATTTTCCTCATCCTGGCAATGCTTCAGAACATTATTTCCGGCACTTTGTTCACTTGTCTCGCTAACCGGGAGTGTGCATCGCCGTCCCAGAGCGGCGTGGATGCAGGGAGCATTTTGGAGTGCGCTGAGGGCCCCCGGGGCAAAGAATTGGTCGAAGCGGCCTACAACGAGACCTGGTCGCTGGTGCCTGAGCACCGGTGGGTGCCGTGGGTCGTTGTCAATGACCTGCCGCTCTTTGACGCTGGGGACTACGTGCAGGCCGCAGTCTGCCTCATGCTGCCAGAAGACAACAGGTGAGTGCTGGTCTAGATGTGCCACACCGTTCTGAAGTGGCCAAAGACGTCGTGCGTTTCACAGCCCAATTGTGTGTTGATTGGCATTGCATTGATCCTGTGCAAGTGTGGGGCTTTATTTTGTTCTTTGACAGCAGTTTAGTATTGTTAAGCCGCAGCGCTTTTTGAAAAAAATGCGAAGCCGGGTAGAGTCCTAAGCCTATTCGGTGTCCTTGCTGCAGGCCGGACGCGTGCTATGTAGACCCGTTCCCAGACATGGTGCTGAGTGACATAACGCCAGTGCAGCCGCGAGCTGTCAGCCAGGAGACAGTGATTGTGTGAGGGCGTTCCCAAGCGTCGTAAGGGAGTCGTCGGAGGCGCCAAGGCGCCCGAATTGGAAGAGCAGCTAGGGAATAGGAAAGTACTTTTGCACGAATGTGTTGGGGAGTAGGGAGTGATGCAGCCACTCGAAGAGCTTTCATGTGATGAGAGCGCATTTTCGTTTTATTGGCCCGCTGCTCAGCAGCACTGACATGTGGGGGTTCGTCGGTCGGCGGAAGGCGGCGGTGCCAGAGCGTCAGAGAGGAGTGGCCATGAATTTCTTTACGACGAGTTGGCTTGTTTGTGCTTTGGTGACAGGCAGATGTACTGTACGAGCATTGTGTACACGCATGTAACATTAGTGCTAGTTTCCTGGATGCATGGAGCCTTATTGGCACGCAACTGGCGAGCTTCAGGCGTGCCTTAAACCCCAGGCTGCACTGGTGCACATTCAGCATCGCTGTAGAAGTGCTGTGCAGAGTTCCTGCCTTGATTGAGCGATGCGCCGGTGTACCTTCCTGTACTGGGTGTTTTGGCCAACCACGCGGTGCTCGGCTATGATTGCCAAACAACAGAAACAATGACGATCAAACGACGCTCCTCCAGGTGCCCAAGAGAAACCTAGTGGAAAACGAGAAGCAAAACTTTTGCTATGCACCAGCGTCCATCTAGGGCAGTCACTTCTGCTCTCGCATCGCCTCACAACGCCGCTCGGCCAATATCTCCACGGATTGCATGTGGACAGCCCCTGCAGATCGATCATCAACTGCGGCACCCTGCGCCCATGGCCAGCCACTGCCATCCATCGTCTGCACTCCGACAAGGAAGAAGAGGGCATACTTTGCAAGGCTACGACATGTTCTCAGTTCACAGTTGGAATGTGACCATACCATCACCCATCAGGCTGGCAGCAATACACTTGTGATGATCAGCAGTTGTGTGCCCAAAGAAACTAGAGGCCTGGAGCGGTGATGACCATGGACCATGCACAATGAGCTTGGGCACAGGTGGACAAGGCGGGATAGACAACAGCAGTGGAAAGTGGAAAGAGTCTCTGTCGCTTTTTTGTGGAAAGAGGCCTGGGCGTTGACACTTTGTTGGTACTGGAGGCGACTGCTGAGGTTCAAGGCTGTAACCCATGCCCCAGCAATGCCCTTGCACACTGACAAGAGGCTGCTACATGTAAAATTTTGGCAGGGCAGGCAGTAGCAACTTGCATCACCGCGATGTACACATGCTGCGGCGATCGCTTTCGCTGCAAAGGGCAACAGCAACAGCGACTACAATCCAGTGAGACCTCCCAGCAACACGCACTCTTCGCCACTTTGCACTGTTCAAAGAGGAGATTTTGAAGAGTTTGACATTGCAAGCCATCACTGCCAGTATCTGCAACCAAAGCCGCATCCAAATGCAATACAGAAGCCCATCTCTGGAAAGGATGCCGCACAAACATCCCTTGGGGTTCTATCCTGGATCAACAGGATAATGCTGACACCAGCTTGACACCCTCAATCTTTCCCAGGCCTAGTTCCTTGTGCCGTGCCATACTCGCCTGGTTTGGTTTCCAACTTTCCTGATTCTTCCATTCCCTTGTCTCACAGTTCCTTGGCAGTTTCATTTGATGCTGTGCCCTCTATTAAAGGCTCATCTGATGGCACAGCTTTGGGCTCCTTCATTGTGATGAAGAAGAGGAACACAAATATGGCCACAAAGAGGGCAGCCAGGCCAATCCAGACCTGCACAGACACACAAATACAAAATCGCTATATGGCCAATTTGGCAGCTTCAAACAGAAGCAAAGCCACGTGAACGGGAACAGCCCGCCCTTTAGGCCCTTCTTCTGTGAACAGGCTCCGAGTATTGGCCGACAATGGGCACTTGAGCTCACCCAGAATGCGGCCCCATGTGCCTGACGATTTGCCTCCTTCCTGTGTCGCTTTTCGTAGCTCTTTTCTTTCTTCGGTTTTCCTTTCAGATGCGCACAAACGTGTGTCAGACGTGGTGCCAATAGGCTCCGCAGTGCATCAACTTCTGCCGCTAAACAAAATGCCGGCTGCGCCGGATAGCGTCCGGTCGTCGCCCTGTGTGACAGCTTCCATTCATTCGCTTGTCGGAGGCAATTTTCTTGTGACAAGGGCACGACGCAAAAAAAACGTGATCCACCCCCGCCCTAAAGCGATGTCCTCTTCTGCAAACGGGGACACCTGTCCGGGGCCACCGGAACTGGCATCTCCTGCGTCCAAGCAACGCGCCAGAGAGTGCCAACTCAATGTTCTCAGCGCGTGGTACAAGGTGCTCAAGGCCCAAGGGAACACTACGGCCTGACTGGATCTGTGACAGCAGATCCGTGCCAGGAGAACCATTCGAGCCACAGTCACATCCATTCTCCGACGAACTTCAGATTCTGTGAAGCGGCAGAGGGTGCGCATTCTCGGCACCGATCCAAGGCTCATCACGCTGCGGGGCGGGGAGCCCGCCCGCGAGGCGATCGGAGCACTATTCTGGCGGTCCACACCGAATGCCCCTGGACGCCTCGGCTCACTCACCGGCCGCCTTTACCATCCGCAACCGGGGCCCCTGGCCTCAGACAACGGAAAAGGAGCCCGAAGAAAGGAGCTCAAAGTTCAGGACGGGAAGTCCGCTCGCCACGCCACGCCGTCAGGCGCCCTGGAAGAAAGGACACGTGCACCGCGGGGCGAAAGTGGAAAGCGCAGGAAAGAAGGACGCCAAGGACCGGGCACAAAAAGCGTAATTTTGGCGCCGTGGGCGAAAAAACTGGTTTCTGGGCTGGGGTGCGCGTAAGTATTGCCCTCCCCAGCCCCCCCCGGTCCCGCAGCTGCGGTTCCAGATGGGGTCGAGCCGGACCAGGAGGTCGCCCCCTCGGTCCTCGCGCGGCGCCGAGAGGCGAGACAAGAGGGCGCGCAGGTCCCCGACGCCCGACTCGAGGCCATCCACGCCCTCCAGCGCCAGCACGACGACCAGCAGCTCGGCCGGGGACTCCTCGACCCGGACGTCTTCCTTGTCGCCGTCGCGGGACTCCACGTCCAACTCCTCTGGGTCGCGTTGGTCGGGCTTGTCGGCCTCCTCTGCTTCAAGGTACTGCGAACGGCTGGCTCGAGTGGAGCGAGAGCTCATCGTGCGCCCGCATCCCCTCGCGCTGCGACCAACCCTCGCTGCTGAACAGGCACCGCCAGGCAATGCAGGCGGTTTCTGGAGCTGGGAAACATTTTATGCCGCGGTTCCGTGGTCGAACATGCTCCCCATTTCAAGTTTCTGGATACAAACCACCGGTTGTTGTGAATGCTGCTTTGTCGCTGCCGCCCCCCATTCAGTTTTCCCCAGCCGGAATTGATTGCGCAGATCGCGCGATCGGCGCCTTCGCGGTCGTTCGCGTTCCTCCGAGAGCGGACGCCGATCGAGGGCCAAAGGGAAGGAGGAGCGGAATCGGCGCTCGTCGCGCCGCCAGCCCAGCAGGTCTCCGGCCGACAAAGGCGGCCGTGATGGCGACGCTGGGCGGCGACGGGACCGCAGGTCCCAGGAGGACGGCCGCGACAGGGCGACTGGCAACAGGGACGACAGGCGCTCCGGAGGGGTGAGGCACAGGGATGCAGGGAGCAAGAGGGCCCGGGCGTCCGGGAGCCGAAGCCCGGCAAGGGTAGATGAAAGTCACAGGAGGGCGCGCCAGGAGGAGTATGGTCGGGCCGACGCCCGAGGGCGTTCGGAGAATGATGGGCTGGATGGGAGAAGGCGGGGGCGAGCAGAGGGAGGGGGGAAGGCGAGTGGAGGGAGGGATGTGGTCAAAAGAGGGAGGAGGGGCAGCCTGAGCCGATCTGGGAGCCCGAGCTCGGAGGAGAGGGAGCACAGGAGGGGGTCCAGGAGGGACCGAGACGTGGGGAGGGACTCTTACAGAGAAGGGAAGGGGTCGGGGCGGAGCGCAAAGGAGGAGGGGCGGGACAAGCATGCCTCTCAAAGGAACAACAGGGCTGAGAAGGGGGGGTCGAATGCGCGGGACAGAGCAAGTGGTCGCGGTGAGCCCAGAGACAGAGAAAGCCCCAGGAAAGATTTACGCAATGGTGACCGGCAGGCGGGTCGGGAGAGGCACAGGAGAGTTGGAAGGAGTTCCAGCCCAGCTGACCACCCTTCCAAACGCCCAAAGACCAGGGAACATTCCAATGCTCAGCACAGGGGTTCTGCACATCCCCAAGAGGCCAGAATGCCATCGAAGGGCAGAGGGGAGGAGTCCAAAGGCCAGGAGGGATGGAAAGAGAAACAAACACCAAAATCTGATCGTCCTGGGTTGAGAAGTGGGAAACCAGTTGGCAAGGATGATGGCGATGTGGCAGACACAAATGTTCCCACACTGGAGAGCAGTCGCTGGGGGGATGGGTCTCGGCGGCCCAAGGGGGGTTCTGGCCCCGCTCCAAACTTTGGACTGTCCGGGAAACTTGCAGAGGAGGCCAATACAGAAAAAGGGGTGGTGCTGAAGTATTCTGAGCCCCCTGAGGCAAGCAAGCCAGACCTGAGGTGGCGTCTTTATGTGTTCAAGAATGGAGAGGTCTGTGGGGAGCCGATTCCTGTCCATCGGCAGTCCTGCTACTTGTTTGGCCGTGACAGAAATGTTGTGGACATTCCAACAGACCATCCCTCTTGCAGCAAGCAGCATGCTGTCTTGCAGTTCAGGTGAGCTGGACCTAATGATACCTTTCTATGCTTGCTACATACCATGGCACACATTTCCGTGTTTGTTCACAATGGCATTTGCAACAAAGTATCGGAGTGCTATGGAACTGCCCTAGCCTGTCCTGGTAATTCTATTTCTAGTTTTCGTTCAAGACACCATGCTTCAAAGTGTGAGTGGGGACACACGTCAATTACGACAAGCTAAGACTTGGTTGTGGAAAGCTGGCTTCCTTATGACCCTATTTTGGGGCCGGTGTTCGCCATAATCTTTGCCCCAAGGGCATGCTGACTGACAGCAAAACGTGTCAGCATATCATGCAACTCTTTTGTTTATTGCCACAGGATTGTGGAAGAAATGGATGTCAGTGGTATGACGAGGCGGGCAGTGAAGCCATATGTGCTGGATTTGGGTAGTGTCAATGGAACCACAATTGGGAATGATCGGCTCGATCCTGAGAGGTTCTACGAGCTTATGGAGCGGGTATGTCCTGTGCCCTGTGGCATTCTGGTGATCTGCATCCTGTTTGCACATCTTTCCTTGACAAGTTGCTTGGCTCTTATCATGCGTTTGTCGCAGAAGCCAAGCCGATTCCAGTGTCGATGCCCCTGGATTCCAGTGCAGGCAAACCACCATGAGCACACAGTCTTCTTTTTTCTTTGTGGGAACATGGTATGATCTCTGAGAGTCTCATCTACTTTTTTGCCCCCTCCCCTGGCCAATTAGAAGCAGAGGAATGTTCTGTCCTGGTCTGCAACCCACCCAAATTGCTCAATCTCTGTTTTAAAACTCCGCGGACCTCACATGGTGCTAAATGAGCCACATGGGGTGATCCAGTTTGTAAAGTGCACCTGAAATGGGTGACGCATGCAACCTGGCTTGTTGCTGATTGTCATCTTCCTCCATTCGAAGATTTGGCTCACTGGTCTGGTCCACAGGCTGGGGTGAATGGCCAAACTGGCAGATGCTCGTGTCTTGACGCTGTCACCTTGTTAGTTGTCACTGGGAAGCTTGCAAGTCAAATGAAGAATGGTTTGTATTATGCTTGCCGCATTTGTGAGCATTGCTTTCGTGATCAATGCAACCGATTGCAGCTTGTCTGTCGATGGCACCTGGAGCTTCTATGTTGTGGGCGATTTGGATTGACGATTTTGATTGTTGGTACCTTTGCAAAGCCCTGCCTAGGAGTTGTGAAGTTTTGAATTTGTGTCAGTGCTTGTCAGCAGGATGTGCTGCGATTCGGCATGAGTTCAAGGGAGTACGTGGTCTTGCACGAGAATTCTGTGCAATGAAAGGGGTGTCTATTCACAACACGTGGGCTGAAGGGTACTGCCAACTGTTGCATCTGCAGCAGCAGCTTTTGAGGGCGTTGGCCAAGGAATTACAATGAGTTCAATGGTGGTATCTGCGCCTGTTCCACGTGAAGCTGATGTACTTGCAGATGAAGTTTCCCAATTCAGAAGGGTTTATTGGGGCTTCATCGTCAATATGGGCATTGTAAGAATGTACCTGTGTTTGTGGATCTCTCTTTGGGTGGGGGTGAGGGCCACGATGCAACGAAAGCATCATGGACAACTGCCTGTGAATCATCACAGCTGGGGAATTGGAGCAATTCTCGATTTATCCCTGACTAATACCATCATGCTGAAAGGTGAACCTCTATCTAACAATTGTAAGACAGCATCGTGCCAAAAATGAAGGGCTGGAAACACCTCATGATGCAGCGTATGCCCTCGAAGCTCCATTAGGTTCTTGTATGGTAGCATGACGCACAGAGTGGTTTTCTGTTGGTGTTCCCAATTGCGTGTTGTCACATGATACTGAATTATCAAAGCTGCAACTGTGGCAGCCATGATATATGTGTCGACATTGCTCTACTCTTGTGCATTGCCTCAAAACGTTGGGCACCTTACATGCGTGAGCACCTCCATTGTGGCACAGTGGAGTATGCCCCCTCTCTCACCCCACTCCCACCCCACCCCACCCCAAAAAGTTCCTTTGGTGCTAGCACTGTTGGTACTAGCACTGAGTGTTTTGACTCGTCAGGGGACTTTTGCCAGGTTTTGGTGGTGCTTGCGAGGCATTTCGGGAGTTTTCAGGCGAAGTAGTTGCGTTGGACAATGGTCCCAAAGACGTCAATGCACCTGCTGGGACCTCTGGGTGGTCATGCCTTGATGCATGGCATCACTTGTAGCAAGCATTTGCTCCATCAGATGCCATTGGTCACCACCGCCACATAGCTGTGACCAAGGTCATAGCCAGGCTTGGTATTTATGGCGTAAACACTTTTCTATTTACAGCTATTTATGCTGTTTACGTTTTTACGCGCAGAATCGCGTAAAGAGAGTAATGGCCATCTTTGCGGCCATAGTTACACATATTTATGGCTCGTCGACACGCCCAGATTACACGATCACGCCCGAATCAACGACCAATTCTCCGCTCTCGCCAGCACAGGCACCAAACCCCACACCTCGCCCTCGGCAAGGGTATCGACGTCGCCGAGCAAAAGATCACTTTGTGCGTACTTCACTGCGTCTAGCTGCCGCTCCCAGGACTCCCTGAGTTTGTATGTACTATCATGAAGTACACTTCCATTTTTAGGCATTTTTAATACTTATTTGTGGGTATAAATGTAAAAACCAATTTTAAATAGTCGTACAATGAATAGCATAAACATAAAGCAAAATGGAGCCATAAATGTAAAGACCAAGCCAGCTCACAGCTATGATGGCACAACAAACACTTGTTAAATCACATCATGTGATTGCCTGTAACACGGAGAACATCAGGAAGAGATCTTGTCCGGATCTTGTCATCTGTATCGACAGCGACTCATGCTTGACTAGCATCGGACCGCAAAATGTGGGTAGGCGCTGGAGGCGTTCCAGGCACTGTTTGGGGTGACGACAGTCCCTTCAACTGTTGTCACGCGGCGCATGGGCAGCTTTGGGCATACCAGGCCAGATGTTGGGGCTCGATGCAGCCAGGGAGTCCGTTTCCTCCAGGTACATTAACAGGGAGAGGAACAGGCTGGCTTCAGACAGATACTTTCTCAGACTTCCTCCAAGATCGGCCGAATACCTCTGTTCAGGCAGATTGGAGGACCTGTATGACCACCTTGTTGTACACCAGCGACTCCACAAAACTTCACTGTGAGTTTCCTTTAGAAATTTTGGGAAATTGACAGCACCACAAAAATGCTTGGCGTCCGTATCCTGCACATTAATGTGCATCTGAGACCGATTCAGAAAACGTAGCAGCGAATCCGTGGCTTACAATATTAGAAGCGCCAATGTCATGCGTAGCATATCACGGTCAAATCAGATGCCCGCAAGAATCAGCAGCCTGTCTAATTTGCATAACGCAATCCACATTGAACAATGGATGTCGTGGATGAGCCAATGCGCACAGGGCTAAAGGGCAAGCAACAGCAGGCCTAAAGCTGCTACCAAAGCGGTCATCCGCTTTTCCAAGGCAGTGGCTCCGCTTGTTCGTAAAACGTCGACCGCTGAGGGCGTACGCTGGGGCCGTGCGCCGTCAATGAACGATCCCGAATCCATGTATTGGACCCGCCCTGTCAACCCTGGAGAAAGGTCGTCAGAAACAGTAGCGTTCCATGTCGCCACAACCTTCCCAAGGGCGTCCACCTCAACCATCACTTGGGTGTGAGGCATTTGGCCGTCCCCGTGCAGCACTCGCCCATCACCATGCTGGGTGATGACCGTCGTTCCATTTTTTGTTCTCGTCAAGGACGCAGAGGACGTCTGGAAGGTGAAATGCTCCCAAAACTCCGCGCACGATTCCCCCAAGTCCTGCACCCCGGTCGCGATGTCCCCGCCGCGCTGTCCCCGCTCCACGATTGGTGGATAATTCCTCACGGCTGGATGGCTGAAAGCCAAATCCGCCCTGTGGGATCCCGGACCATTGACATCTAAATCGATGTGGTACTCCGCAACACGGCTCATGGGGCATGACTGACCATCTCCCCCGTCGAACGAGTGAGAGCGCCCGTCGTCGTAGACTATGAAGTGCAAGGGAATCGCGTTTTCAGTTCGGACGTCAATTGGCCCGGAGAACCCGCCCAGCGGATCGAATTCCAATTCCCAATTCCCGGCCCACTGGTCGCGAATCGCACTGGGGGCGCCTACGCCCGGAAAGCGCCACACCACCCTTGGCGACTCCCCCGCCTGGAAGTCCCACAGCAGCAGGTCGATTGTCTGCGTGAGTTGGTGGGCCACAAGGAACGTGCGGTTGCCGGCCAGGCCGTCGCCCCAGTGCGCCCCATCCACCTCGCGGATGGCTGACACGTCATTCAGCCGGAAGCTCTGCAGCCTGGATGCGCCCAAGGCCGCCCTGCGCTCGGCCGACATGTACTGGCACCAGTCGTCACCGGCTGTCGTGAAGAGGTCAAAGCCGCTCACCTCCGCAACGGGCTCAAGGCTGATCCTGTCCACGGCCCTCAGCCCGACCTCCACGAGGTCGACGACGGCCAGCGTGGCGTTCGGCACGCAGGCGGCCACTTCCACCCTGCGCTTCTGCGACATGAGCATCACCGCGTGGCGCGAGTTGCGCAGCAGCAGCAGGTCCTTGGGCCACACTTTGGCGTCGGCGCCGAAGTCGGAGGACGCGTCCCCGCGCTCAAAGCCGATGAACTTGAGGTCGGGCAGGCCCTCCGCGCGCCGGAATTGCGTGTCCAGAAAGATCCACCTCCAGTTGTTGTTGTGCGTCAGGGGCCCGTTCTGCGTCACCCTCATGGACGCCGCCACCACGCTGCCGTTGTCCACGAAGGCGTGGTCGAAGACGGGGTGCCTGTTCAGGCCGTCGATCAGCACCAGGAAGCTGGAGGCGTTGACGCAGTCCAGGATTTGGGCGTGCTCGTTGAAGAAGACCAGGGAGCCCGGCGCCTCCAATCCCCCGGCAGCGTTGTAGAAGTAGACGCCCTCCGTGCCGGGCCCCAGATCGGGGTCCACGACCATCTTGGGGGCCCCCTCGCAGCCCGTGGCCGTCGATCTCGGCAAGAGCAGCAGGAGGGCGAGCAGGAGCGCAAACGGCCCCCGCTTCACACCGAACGCATGTACCGGGGAAGCGGCAACCTGCGCCTTGTACTGCTGCTGCAACACGCCCGGGCCAGACAAGGGCGGAATCAGCGGAGATGGCAGATGGACGCGCCTGGTCTCAGAACCGCAAGTGACACTCAGGCGATGTCAAAGGGGTGGGCACACCAGACAGCGATGGCGTGCCCAGGGCCCGCTGGCGGCTGCGGCCGACGCTAAACGTGCCTTCGCACGACGTTCGGCAAGAAGGGGCTCATGGCAAACCCGGAGCACGGCGCCAAGCGGCGCGGGCAAGTCAGAAAGGCGAGCCATTGCACCCATCGACGGTAAGGGCGCGGCTGCGCGGACCAGCGGCGGGCCAACGCGAGCGAGGTCCGCTGCCTGACGCGCGGCTGGCGTGGGCAGATCCAGTTGCGCTAGACACCAGGCGCCCAGCAGTGTCCGCACAAAGCTTCGAAGAAGTCGGAACAGTTGCCGCATCGAGTTCTCTCACGAAGCATCGCTGCGACGCGCGCTGTCCTCTTGCCGCAACGCGGGAAGTCGTGCAACAACCCACCATGGGCGATCAGCGCCACTCAACAGACTCTTGCTGGTACCCCCCCCTTCCGGTGGCACCTCGACTTGGGCCGTCGAGCACAAAATTGGAATTATCGATGCAGCAAACGGCGCCGCAACCGTCCCGCTTGCTTCAGGGGCCCCTGCCCTCCCCCGTCGCCGCCCCGACCACGGGTGCCCTCCCCCCGCCTCCTGCTCGCGGTGTACTTGCCGTGCCAACCCGACCAAATGGTGGTGGGTCCGATGGCATGCCCACGTTGCGCATGACAATACCTTGTACAGTAAAACCCCCCACCCAGTACAGGAGCCAAGTGGCTGCTTGGCTGGACTAATGCGCGAGCCACTCGACAGCCCCGTGAGGTGCTTGCCAACCCATCAATTAGCTCGGGAAGGGTTCGAGTTGAGTGGGAAGCAGCATGAGGCCACGAGAGGTGTGAGCTGCTGCGCGGCAGGGATCGGCTGGCGTTCCACTTGGTTAGGCTCTATCCCCCGGCCCGAAGCTTTGCACCAGCTGGTCGTCTGGCGGATCTGAACAACCCTTTCAAGATGCTGATTGTCGGGTCTAGGCCACTGGCGGAGGGAGGCACAAACCGTTGGCAGGCGTATTGCCCTTGCGTTTCCTCGGAAGGGTGCGGCGCAAAATGATGCGTATCTGTATGCTGGCCCTGGAAAGGCATCATGGCGGCTTACCATGGTTGGCGTGGCTGCCACCTTCCATTCCTCGTATCATGCAACGATTGAGCGATGCCGCAATGCCCGTCAAATGGGACAGTGGAGTGCGCGCTGGGTTGATTGCTGTCGGCGTCACCCAGATGCGTACCAAAATACTCCTCCTGCCGTGCACCAAATCTGGTACGCACCACAAGAGGATACGGAACGGGATGGCAGAAATCTGTTTGCTGTCGCCTCGACTGTCGACAATGTTTACGGATCACGATGGTGTGCTGTGGATGCCCACGTGAAGCTGGCATCGACGCCAGCTTCCCTTTCTCGTATCATGTACCATTAGTGAGTGATGCTGCAATGCCCGTCAAGTGGAGCGAAGGGCGGCGCGGAGAACAACGGCAAAGTTCAAAGCGCTCAGAGCGCACATCAAGGACATTGGGGTAAGAGGTTTTGGCAGAGTTATGGATAGTTATGGAGTTTTGTGCAGAGGGAGATGCGGCTGGGCGCTGGCGATACCCCGGAAACTCCCTGAATTGCCGGTGGCAGAGGCCGTTTCCGGGTCGACGGACTCTTCGCGGTCTTAGCTCCGCTCACAGACTGCATTTCAAAGCGGGCATAAAGGATCTGTTCAATTTAGGCACGCTTTCGAGGAAGCTCGAGGCTTGCACTTTTAGATTTTAGAGCCTTTAAAGGGTAGCCTGGCCAAGGATCTACACGGTTGGCGACCAGTCTCCCTATAGCGCGAGTGAAATTTCAGTAGCTACTGTAGGAGAGACCAAAGATGGCGAAATATTTTGTTTTACTCCCACCCGTCCATCCTTTGAGCTCGGTTTTAAAGATTAAGCGAAGTGTGAAGTGCTGGGGCTTAGCTCTTCCAGTTGGGAGGAATGGGCAAAAATGATGGTCGCGGTCGTTGTTCTGGTATGAAAAATGATGGGATTTCTTTGTGTGAAGCTGGTTAGCATGGGTGTCGGGCAGAAAGAGTAGCCAATCAATCAGAAATAAAGGTGCTGAGAGAGTCCCATGTTGAAGTCCAGGAAATCTGAGATCAGAGTGCGCAACAAGAGGTGCCCCAAAGCTGAATAAACCGCCAAAACCTCAATCGCCGCTCCTTAGTGAAGCTCATGTGGTGGGGCTAAATCCTTCTATTGCCCAACTGGGAATTGGACGTTCAATAAATATTTCATTAATACTGTCGACATGTCATCTGATAATGTCATTGACATTGCATCAACCCGCGCAATTAAATACGTTGCTCGATTTCGCACCAATTGCTGGCTGCGAGGAATATGGAAATATATACAATAGCGCTATTGTATGCTTTTTAACAGGCTTGTTATTCACATTTACGTTTCTGCGTTTTCTGCGTTTACGCAGACAAATACAAATTTGCAAAGTGGCTGTTTTTGCAGCTGTATTTACCTTCTTACGCCTCGTTAGGACACCTAGGTTACACAATGAAAGTGGCGTACAATGATGAGTCCTCCGGCCCCTTGAGCATGCACAACATAGCGTCCATCTGGCGCTCGGCAAGGGCAGCGACGTCATCGAACAAAAGTTCGTTATCCGTCTACTCCAGCGCAGCATGCTGCTACTCCCAGGACTCCATCCATATGTATTGTCTTAGTCCATATGTACTGTCTTTGTGTACACCGGCGGGTACTTACGTTGTATTTTACGTACTTTACGTATTTTCATTTAGATGAACTTTCTGTTTTTTCTGGGTGCATTCAGGTTTCCTTCTCTTTTTGGGCTGGGGCGTCTGGATGAATAATGAAATACTCTGGAGCACAATTATCCCTCGTTGGCTCTCATCTCTGCACTCCCCTACCCCTTGAGGGTCAGGGAGCTGCGCTTGACATTTTCTGGCCCGTCTTTCTCTTTTTCTTTGGGTGGCTTTGCTGCCGGTTTTGGGGGTCGTTTGATGACAGTCGAATATAAACACTGACTGGATTGCATGCTGTTTTTTGGGAACACTGCCCGACATCGCAAGATTGGTGACAAGGCTTGCTTAGCCATGTTTTTGGCAAATGTAATCGCAACGGATTTCCACGTACATTTCCCTTTTTTTATGCGTTTCCGCCGGGCCGGGCTCCTTGTCCCACCCAGGTCCACACACACACTGGACCAATACATTACATGACATTGTTTGTCCCAATACAACCCGAGGTACCCACAACTTTGTGTGCCCAATCGCTTTGCTAGTAGTTAAGCCAGTCCCATACAAGACTTAACCCTTGAGTCAGACCCACCACTCCCGTTCCAATGTCCTTAACTCCCACACTTGCCCATCTCAACCGAACATCACCCTAATAGGGGGGGGCGGGCGGGAAGCGAAACAAGATAAGGTGGGGACCGAGGGGTGAGCCTAAGTAGCCTCCCCGCTCGTGCCCGCCAAAACCCGCCGCTCCCAAGGGCGCCAAAAACCATTGGCCCTCCTTGAACGCAACGAGCCAGCCACTGACCCAAGGTACAGAGGGACAGAAACCCCAAGGGGCTGCCAAAACCATCGTACTTTAAGCAGCGCTGGCCCAAGTGGGCCAGCGCGCCCGCCCCTCGTCGCCCTGGGCGGAAACCCCTTAACAAGATAGTTAATCCCATTTCCGCCGGGCCGGGCTCCTTGTCCCACCCAGGTCCACACACACACTGGACCAATACATTACACGACACTGTTTGTCCCAATACAACTCGAGGTACCCACAACTTTGTGTGCCCAGTCACCCTCAAACACACTGCGCTCCTCCGGAGCAGAAGATGTGGCCATACCTGGCATGCAAATCCTGGGTGGTAATTGTCGCGGGGCTCTTTTAATGGCCTCCGCTAGTCCCTTTTTGTCGCGCGTGTCCCCACTTCATCCGCCTGCACCCGGTTGGGCCGATGGCCCCTCCGCCGAACCCGGCGGGCGTAATCGGGGTGCTCGTTCGTTCGTTGCGCGGTGGGCCCTCTTGCACTCTGGGATCGGGCGATCCTGCCGTTCGAACACGGCGGGTAGCAAGGCAGCTGGCTCCCCGGGCTGCGAGGCCCGTGCGGAGCGAGGCAGTGAGCCAAACGGGTAACAGAGCGGGGAGCAACGCACCCCCGCATACGTACTGGTGGTCGGCCACATTCCGGCCCGGCCACCCATCACACAGACACCGCAGAATGTACATCAGCACGTCACGACTGTATCACCCGGCATACCCCCATATCGGACCCACTATCGATACATCGCAGCTCAGTCTACCCCCACGGCCTGTCCCTTAAGTACAGGGACTTCCCTAGGCCACAAACTACTCCACACTTGGGGGATTTAGACAAGTAAAGAGCCTACGAGTATCTAGAGATCACAAAGAATCCAAATAATAGGTCCAATCCCACAAATGACTAATCAACCAAGACTAATGGCCATAAATCTCTCGACCCCCATATGTTTCCACAACATGGACGATAAGGTCTATCGAGACGCTGGCCCACTCGTGATTGGGAATCAGCAGGGGCTGAAGTTCGCCCGTGGAAGGCCCGGGACGAGGCTTGGAGACCTGACATGTGTGGCAGTCAGCGATAAAAGCCACAATGACGCGACGGTTGTAAGGCCAGTAGTAGTAGCGGTGGATGAAATCCACCGTCTTAGTCTCACCAAAATGGCCCGCGTAGGAGGGGCAATGGTCAGCCTCCATGATGCGCTGTCGCATCGATGGAGGCACAAAGACCTGATCGCCATGGTACCAAAGAGAGCCGTGGTGCACCAACCGGTAGCGAGTGGCATCACTCTGCAAGTCGGAATACGTAGAGCAGGCACGTGCCAGGTCGTGGGCAAGGCGAGTGAGGCACTGTCCAGTGCGCGAAGGCCAAGAGAGGGCCACAATGAAGGCGATCTGGGGTGCTGAGGGGAGAGGCGACTCGGTAGATGCCAGAGAGGGCACTGTGGGATCGAGGGTAGGATGGCGATTGAGTGGATCTGCACAGTGCATGCGGCCAGGCCTGTACTCCCAGGCAAAATCGTACTGTGGGAGAAACTCCGATCAGCGAACCGGGTGGGAGCTGAGGTGTACCTGGGACTTCAGGTATGTGAGGGGGCAGTGGTCAGTGACCACGCAAAAAGATGAGCTCTCTAAGAAACAACGCCACACGCGAAGGGCGTGTACCACCGCAAGGAGCTCGCGCTTAGTGGCGGAGTAATTGACCTCGGCCTGACTCAGCTTGCGCGATTCAAAGGCGATAGGCTGGCCATCCTGAAGGAGGGCAGCGCCAAGCGCATAGCCGGATGAGCTAACGCTCCACCAAGTATTGGAGTTGAGCTTTCATCTCTTCGAGTTCCGGGCGAGAGTACCGGAACATGGCCCTAGTAACAAGGGCAGCATCGTCAACCAAAGGGATGGCAATGTCCTCCGGACGGCTGGGAATGCTCCACAGAAGGATCCACAACAGAGGACAGAAAGGATGCAGGAGCACTAGGCGTGACAGAGTGGGGCACCAGAAGAGGTAGAGGTGCGTTGGATCCAGGAGCCAAGATGGGGGCGAGGACCCCAGGCGGAATCGACAATCGAGTAATCCACTGGGTGAACGCGGGAAGACTCACCAGCCAAGCAGGGGGCGGAAGGCGGCGGCGGTGATCCCTCTGGAACGGGCAGTGTGGTGGATCCCCACGCTGGCGTGGGGCTGGCAACTCCTCCCAGCACCAGACGCAAGCGCCATGAGGTCCGCGGGCACGGGTGGATTTGAAGAGGGCCTGAGGAAGATGGCCACTAGGGGGGATGGTCGCCGCAGACCCGGCAGGGCGTGCCGCGAAATTCCGACGCCCACGAGTCGAAGGCCGGGAAGATCCAGCACCGCTGAAAGGGCGCTTGCGCCCGGAGAGTGAACGATCACCTGCGCGATCACTAGCAGCAACAAGGCGACCTGAAGAAGCACGGCCAGGGATCTGCCCCAAGGTGGTAGCGTGGTGAATGAAGGACCAGATGAGCTCGCAAAAACGCGTGTGGGACGTGGAATCCCAAGCCCGGCCAGCAGGATCCGAAAGCAGGCGGGCCCGCAAAGGCTCTAGGAGTCCACTGTAGACCTAGAAAATGCGGTCTATGTCGGACAGCAGGGCCCCCGCTGCTCCGCGCTCCCCAAAGAGGGTGTCCATATGCGTGAGCAGCTAGAAGGCGGTGCCTGGCAGGTGCACGGCCAACTCCTAGATCTGCAGCGTCAGACCCAGGAGAGTGGGGGGCCGTGTGAATGGGCCGCAGCGCATAATCTGCTGCACCTCTGCCCAAGTCTCCGGGGGAGGATTGGCTTGCAAGTGCAGGTGCCAGTGGGCAGCCGCCGCCCCCCGCAGAAGAACGGGAAGCAGATTGATCTTGTGGCGATCAGCTGCTTCCTTGTTCGACAGCCTACAGTGGGCGTCGAAAGGGACCAAAAACTGGTCCCAGCGGTTGCTCTTGGGATCCCCGGAAAACGTGGGTAGCGCGGGGACCCCACGGGGTAGTGCAAGCGCGGAAGGGGATCCCACAGTAGATCCCCGCGGATGCGCCTCCAGGGCAGACAGCTGGCCCTGAAGGAAGTGACCTGCCGGGACAGATCCTCCACGGATGCGACACTCAGCGAGGGGGCAGTCAAGGGCAGCCGAAAGATCTGATGTTGCGCCTGGCAAACTGGCCGGCATCGAGAGGGACAGAATTGCTGCTGAAAAATCGGTGGCAGCAACCAGCAGGATCGCAGAAATCGCCGGGGACAAGACAGAAATCGACGGCGCCCCAGCCACAGAGAAGATTGGCAGCATCTGGTGCGACGATCCGGCCAAAATCGTGGCCAGGAGCACCGGTCCAGGGGCACCAGACACGCCCAGCCAAGGGGGAGGCGGAACCAGGGAAACGGCTGGTCCAGAATCCACCCCCGCCGCCGGAATCGATGGGGCAAGAGGCAGAATCGAGGGGCCCCCCGACGCCAACAGCAAGGGCACCGAAGGGGGCTGATCGCCAAGCAGAATCCTGCCTGAAGTGGCCAAAACAGGGGCAGACTAGGCAGCAGAAATCTCCCCTGCCAGCAATCCCAAACAGTTCTCCACAGCCGCCGAAATCGATGGGACAAGAGGCAGAATCGAGGGGCCCCCTGGCGCCAATAGCAAGGGCACCGAAGGGGGCTGATCGCCAGACCGAATCCCATCAGAAGTGGCCACAACAGGGGCGGCCTGGGGGCAGAAATCGCCCCTGACAGCAATCCCAACCGGCTCTCCAACAGGGGAAGCAACTGCTCGGCGAGGGTGGCGATCGAAGGATCCACAGCAGGAGGATGGCGGGAGGGACGCTGGGGGCTATGGGAAAACACGTTAGCCATGGGGGAGATCGCCTCCCGCGGCGGTGGAGTCCCCCCTCTGACGGCCCCCAGAATTGGGGGCAGCACCCCTCCTACCGATTAGAGGTGGCCACCCGGATCCGTTAATAGCGGACAGAGGTTAATTTCCGTTAATTTTCCGTTAATTAATGGAAAATAACGAAAAAAGACAAAAATTAACCAAAAATTAGCGGATTTTTGGATTTTTTGGGGATTTTTGGGTTTTAGTCATACTTATAGTTTATGGAATTCGCTATTAGAGAGTATGTTTGTATTTTATTTCAACCTATGCATACTAGATTTTCAACTAGCCGTAGTTGTTGTGATTTTTTGGGTTTTTTTTCAATTTTTTTAGATTTTTTTCGTTTTTTCTGAATTTTTCTCCTTTTTTCTTTAACGAAATTTAACGGACAGCTGATAAAAATTAACGAACCGGATTTAACGGACTGGATGGCACCTTTGAGTGGCCACCTCTACTACCGATTCGAAGAGGGTAGTCCCGCCTCAAGGGGCCACTGGAGTGCTGAGGGGCTGGGTGGAGACTCCGCGCGCCTCCAGAGGTGCAGAGGGGACCGGGGGGACTTGATCCTCGCCGGGGCCTGGGTGCAGCTGCAACGAAATCTCGTCGCCATCACCATCGCCGGCCATCTGAATTGAAGATTTGGGAGGGGCCAGAAAGCGGTGGGGAAGGCAATCAAGCGGCTGGGATCAAGCCCAGCCGGGGGAAAAGGGGAGAGGAAGACGAGGGAGGGTGGTGTGCGGAAAAAGAGCCGCAGTTTAGGCTCCGAAACCACAGTTGCGCGCCATCGTGAGGGGGCACGCAAAGGGGTTGTTTGACAGGGAAACTGGTTGCCCAGTGTGGGCACTCGAAGGCCATTAGTCCCGGGACCCAACACCGGATCCCAAGTACTACGTACTTGGGACCACACCCGGGCACCAGTACTATAGTACTAGCGGCCACCGCCCTGGTCTGGGTTATTATTATTATTATTAGAATATGATATCCGAAGTCCCATTGGACCGGATATCGTATTATTGCCCCATGTACCATCTAAACCGGTACAGCTTGTGACGAGAGTCCAAACGAGTGGCAAGTCGAAACACTCCTCCCTATTTATAGTTTTGGAGTGTTTGCTCTAGAAATATCTTTACACTACTGGTGAAATTCTTAGGAATCTATCATACAAACGTCTCAGGTATATTCTAAAGATTTGGAGATTATTCTACATAGTAGTTCATATATTGCATAAGACTATTGTTCAAAATATTATTGTAAATAATATAGCTTCGTTATGCCTTCCCTCTCAAGGGGATATCAGGTTGTTTCATTTTCTTGAGAATGTTCTAGACCTTTCCTTGAGACATGGTGCGTTCTTTACGATAGATTATATAAAAGGGGCGGTACAACAAGTCTATCCCTATTTTATAATCAAACCCAATTTCATTCTCGTCTCACAAATCAAGTCTAATGTGCTTTATTATACAAATTTAACCATATTTTTATCAACAACTATCTGTTTAACCTAATTATTTTATATTCAACTTTAAATTAAGTCTATTTTCTGTCTATTTAACTATTTTACCTTTATTTAATTTTGCAACTATCCCCCCCTCAAAAATCGCCGTCCCTATCAATGGGGTTAACTATATAATAATTGTTCTATATGTTTGTCCTATGCAACCTTATTTTCTTTGACGTAGTCTCAGTCTTTGCTTGGGTAATGAATTTCAATAACTTATTGAAATAGCTTAAAACTTGTATAGATATTGCATCTTCTTTTATAGTTCTTTGTGTTTGTGTTGATGTATTATTAGGTCTCCCTATATGTCATTACCAAAATGCATTAACTAAGGTTTTGTTTCCTTGAAGATGTCCTTTTGGTTCCTATGAAGGCTCTGTTTCCTTGAAGATGTCCTTTTGGTTCCTGTGTAGCGTCATAATATTGATGGCCTTTTCAGTGAACTAAGTATTGTTATCTTCCATGGAATATTCTGGTGTCTAAAATTCTTTGCACTTTAGGATGTCTTCACTTGGCCTAACTGCTCTTTGATGTATTGCAGGTTGTGTTGTATACACTCGAGATCCACCATGCTAAACTTTGAATCGTGGCAGGTGGAATAATGAATGTGGTGACCAAGCATTGAGCAATTTCAATACATAAATTGTTATTGACATCTTTATTTGTATTGCAAAGGTTCCAATAAATTTTTGCGGAACTTCGGATCTGGTTGCATTCGTAGCGCTATAAAAAATTCCCTTTTCCAGTCGACAACATCACTCTATTGTCTTCATTAAATTTTTCTTGTTTTCGATGTTGATTTGCAATTTCTTCTGCCGTCACTATGCTCCTTCCAGAATTTGCATAGCTTTTTCAAAATCGCTTTTGAGCTGCTCCACCCAGTTATTTACATACTGATTTCTTTTCTTCTTTTCGATCAACAATTATCTCCAAAACAGAATTTGTATTGTACCCATAATTGAGATAAAATGGTGAATATCCTGTCGATATATTGACAGAATTGGTAATAGCATATTCAGTTGCTACTAGCCGCCTATCCCAATCTTTTTGTTTGAAGATAGTGTATGTCCTCAGAATTTGTTTGACCATATCGTACATGTTTTCTTATTCACCATTAATTTGAGGATGATATGCTATGGAGAACCGTAGTTTTGTGCCAATAAGTTTCATCAAACTACACAAGAAAATACTTGCAAAACGCAAATCCTAACTAGATATGATATTCCTTGGTATACCATGCATCTTCCACATAAGGTCTCTAAAAGTTCAGCCACTTTGAGTGTTGAAATATCAATTTTCGTTTCAATAAAATGAGTTATTTTAGTCGCCCGATCAATTGTTATCATAATTACATTATTAAAATTTGATTATTTAGTCAATTCTGTGATGGAATCTATACTAATATCCTGCCATTTAGGAGTCGGTATTGGTAATGGTTGTAGCAACCTTGACAATGTTTGTTTCAATGACTTCATTTCCTAACACTTCTAATAGATAAATGCATAGTCGTTTTATCTTTAGTAATCCCATAACACCAGAATCAGCGGTTGACTACTAACATAGTCTTTTTATAGCCAAGATGTTCTGCCGACTCACTGTCATGTAGTTCTTCTAAAATCTTTTCTTTAACTGTCTTATTACTGGGAGTGCACACTACCCGATTGGATTGTTCGTCACCATTTCGATTGGTGTATTAATTTCTTTTAGGCTTGAATTGCCTCTTGAACTTGGCCACGATTACGTTGTCTCCGCTGGATTTCATCAGAGTTTCCAACTCCTTATATAGGTCATCTCTTGAGTAACCATGCAGAATTTGGTTTCTCAAACTATCAGCTCTTTGTAGATGTGTCACACCTCTGCATTGCTGTTTGGCACCCTTTTGTCTAGTCGGTTTCTTAGAAGCTTCTTTATCTCTTCTACTTAGTGCATCTACAACCAAAATTTTCCATCCTAGAATATGCTCGACTTCAAAGTCATATTGTCGCAGCTGCTCCATCCACTCCAAAATTCGTCCTATGAATTTTCCTTTAAAAAACATGTATCTCAATAAGTGGTGGTCTATTTTCAGCTTGAAGTTCGGGCCAAAAAGATAATGCCGCCATGTAATACATGAGTGCAATGCAGCAAGTAATTTGCGCTTGTATGTTGAATATCACCTTTCAGTACTATTCAACTTTCTGCTTACATATGCTATTGGCTGCCAACTAGGGATGGTACCCAGGGTGGCAAAACTGGACCCGGGTACCTAGGTATGCCCAGTACCCGGGTCCGGGTATGTACCCGGGTATGGAAAGACGCTCCCCTGCGCTGACGCAATGCTGGCTGGCCGCGCTCTGCCGCGCTTGGTTAGCAGTTGTCTAATGGAGTCCGTGACGATGACGGCACCCCTCGCTTGACGATGTCTTCCATGAACCGTGCGTTTCTTCTGGAACGCTCTGGAAAGGGCTGGATGCCCTTTGGTCAATTATCACGTTGACCAATTCTGGCCTCCCCCGCTTCATCACTTGGCATCGACCAAGCAGCACCATGTCAATGTTCCAACCCATCAGATTCCCCAATTCCGGCTTGCTAGCACCCTTCGATCGACCAAGCAGCACCACGGCAATATGCCAACCCGTTGGATTCCACGATTCCGGCTTGCTGGCGCCCCATATCGACCAAGTGGCACCATGCCCATGTTATAACCTGTCACATTCCCCCACTCTGGCGTGCTGGCGCCCCTAGATCTCAAAATGCGCGGCCCAATAGTGTGTGGAGAGCATCGGCACCGTGCAGTGTACGGCGTGCACGATTGCGGACGCAGCCACACAATATGGATGGGGGCGACCTTTGCGGAAACCAGCGCGGTGCAAAGCCATGCACCGGGCGACTGCTAGTCAAACATACAGTACCCGGGTAATCCGGGTACCTGCCAGTACCCGCCTGTACCCGCCTACCTAGGTACAATGGTTGGCGGGTACCTGGGTAGGCGGGTACCAAAAAAAAATAGTACCCTCGCCGGGTACCCAGGCTTTTTGTACCCGGGTACCATCCCTACTGCAAACCATGACTATCATCTCGTTGTAGTTCCCCTCCTAGAGCAAAATTGTATGCATTGGTATGTACTACAAATGGTTTTGCCAAATCTAGCAAATGCAACATTGGCACAGTACACAACGCCTTTTTGAGCTCATTCAAAAGCTTGTTTTGTTCAGCTCCCCACTGAAAAGGAACACACTTTTTGGTCAGCTCAGTGAACGGCTTAGCTACAACAGAAAATTCTTTGGTGAATTTCTTGTAAAAGTTTGCTATTCCCACAAACGATCGTACTTGACGTGCTGATGTTAGGGTAGGCCACTCTCTGATAGCCTTAATTTTAGAAGGGCTGAATTTGATGCCTTTGGCACTGACGTCATGTCCGAGATACTTCAGCTGCTTTCAAAAAAAATCACACTTATAAACCTTGGCATAAAGTCGATACTTTCTGAGTTGTTGAAGAACGAGTCTTAAATGTTCTTCATGCTCTTTTATATTTTTACTGTATATGAGGATGCCATTTAGAAATACACCAACAAAACTATCCATATGTGGATGCAATATACTGTTCATCAACTGCATAAAGGTAGTTGGTGCATTACGCAATTCAAAAGACACTACAGTAAATTCGAAATGACCGTGCCCTAGTCTTGAACGCTGTCTTATATATGTCTTCCCATACTACCCTATTTAAAATATCAAAATTTGATGATATCCTGATTTTAAATACATTTTAGCCAAACATTTGATCCCACTAGTTGATCGAGTAATTCATTGATCTTTAGCAGTGGATCACGATTTTTAAGTGTGTTTTATTTAAGGCTCTATAGTTTGCATAGAATCATAGCCCACAATTCTTTTTGGGTGCAAATAGTACAATTGCTTTATATGGTGAAGTATTAGGTCTGATGCAACCCAATTTTAAGAATCTATCAATTTTCTTCTTCAGTTCTTCCATTCTTTTTGAGACATTATATATGGACTTCTATGATTTGGGTTGCTACCTGCTTGTAACTCAATTTTGTGATCTACTTTCTGCTTACTGTATACCGAAAAATTTTCGCGGAGAAAAAATCTCGCGTATTTCGCGGGAAAAAAAATTCGCGGAAAAATATTTTCGCGCACTCGTCGGTGCGCGAAAATTTTTCTCCCGCGAACCTTTGTTCCCCGCGAAAATTTCTGCCGCGCGAACATTGTCGCTGCGCGACCTTTGCGGGTGGGGTACCAGCGGGTGCCCGCCTTGGCTGTAGCCCGCTCGGAGGCCCAGCAAACTGAGGGTCCTTTGGCGTAGTGGGCGACCAGCAGGGCCTGCCCGAGTGGCCACCCGCGAGGCCTTGGAGGAGCGCCCGGATCGGCGCCTCACGGCCGCCCATTCGCGCCACCCGCGGTGGCCTAGGATGGACCCTGCCGGTGGCCCGGGCGGGCGCCAGCCCGAGGAGCGAGATGCGCCACAAGATAAGCGCCTCGCGGGCGCACAATCGCGCCGCCCGCGCTGCCTTGAATCGCCCCGGTCGGTGGCGCGAATGGCCAGCCGATAGGCACGATAGGCGCGACAGGTGCGCCCTCATTCGCCTGCCCTTTCGCGCCCTCCGCGGTGGCCTGGAACGGCCTCCGTAGGCGACGCCAATGGGCGCCCGCAAAGCGCAAGAGGCGCACCAGGAATGGCGCCTCGCAGGCGCCCATTCCTATCACCCGTGGTCGCCTGAAATGGCACCCGCCGATGGTGGGAATGGGTGCCCATGAGAGGCGACATGCGCCGCAGCATTCACGCCGCATCCGGAGCCACCCTGTGGGCCGTCCCCAGGGCGTGCTCCTTGCGCGTTCGACGGGCTCGATGCAGGCACAGATTCGGTCGCTGATCGCTTTGCAAGCCACACTGCGCCTGTGCCCTCGAAATGCTCCCCAAAACTTGTGGGCTCCATGGAGACTCGGCCAGCCGATGGCCACTACCCTGTGAACCCCCTTCTGGCCAGTTCGGGGCTTCTTTGCCGCTCGGCGGGGGCCACACGCCGCAGCGCAAAGCCAAGAGGTCAAACTGCGCGCCCAGCGCCTGACCCACCCCTGAGGGGTGCCGAAAAGTTCGCGGGCGAAAAAAGTTCGCGGGACCAAAATTTTCGCGGAGAAATATTTTCGCGCACTGGCTCGACCGCGAAATGCGCGAAAATTTTTCTCCCGCGAAAATTTTTCGGTATACAATATGTGGTAGCCCTTTTGGCAAATCTACTGGAAAAACATCAGTAATTTTGCACATAATTCGCTGTAATTTTACTTGCCCTTTTTTCCCTTGTACTTTAATTGGTTTGATGGCTGGATTGATTTTTGGCCCTGCCAAATTCACTGCATTCTTGACAGGTGTTGTCAATCCCAAGAAAATTGGTGTTCCTTTTCTAGCCATCCTTTTCAACTGAGTACTACTAATTTCTAAGATAACTTCTAAACTTCCGCCCTTACCCTTTTGCTTACCTAATACCCATTTCTGCCGTTTCTGTCGATTGACAGCTATGGCGACTCCTTGAGTGTGCACGTATGAGGTTTGCATAGCATCGATTGAGAAGCGACTCACCTTACCTTTTGCCGTCCATGTTCATAAGTACTGACCTATTCTTGTCTTACATTTTTATTTAGTAATTGTTGTACTCTGCTCTTCAGTACAACCTGTCCAAGCTACCCTTTCCTTGGCACCTTTATTAGTCATTGTGGTGTAAAGCACAGGGGGTAGTATGTTTCTTTGTAATAGGGTTACTGGGAGGTGAAAGTGCAATGAACATTATGATAGTATAATATCATATGAAAGTAGGCTTCATTAGGAGTTCATAGGTTTCTGAATCACCTCCATTGGGTTAGCGATAGAGGAGATATTGGTAGATATATTACCAGTACTTTAAGACCCCTCTGCCAAACCGTATTGGGGGATGAGATACTATCGTTGGGCCCAGCGGCTGCATTGTCACGTGATCCAGGCGGAGGCCACCCCCTCAAAGGGGCAACCTCCTGTCAGACTGTAACACTCTTTTTCTCTCGCCCACTCGCGCACCCCGTGGCTACACCCACAAGCAGCATGGTGCTGCGCACCCATTGCGTGCACGGCCACCCCGCGCCCGGCTATCCACAGGCTTAGGCCCACATTGCGCACCCCGAAGGAGCGAGCGCCCCGGACAACCCGCCGGTCATCCGGCGGAGGAGGCCCATCCGGGCCGAATTGGGCGCCGCTGTGGGAACCTCGCCCACACATCGAATCAAAACCATGCCAGCCATGGTGTTTACACATAGCATTGTCCTTGCTTATCTCTATTCGATGCAGCTGCTTGTCTTTACTATTATGTAGGCCCTTAAATATTATGCACCCTAACTTGCTATGTAACTTTATCTCATTTGATTGCCAAATTTTGGGGGGGCTACTTTAGTAAGCCAGGGATCTCTAAGTATTTTATCATAGCCTTGGGTTAACTTAGTGGCACCAAATTTAGAACAGGCTTTGCATAGCCTTAAATAATAATAAAATGGTCTTGCTATCTCATTGCCTTCTATATTTCTGCCATCAACTAATCCTTTATATATTTTAACAATATTTTTCAGTACATATGTATAGCTGATAAAGTTGCCAGATGCACCGGATTCTATCATAATCACTGCCACTGTTTCAAGTTCTACCCTCCACAATCAACAACTTTTTGTACAAACGGGTATTTACAGGTTGGTTTATATTACAAAATTCACCAATTTTAATATTCGCCAAATTATCTGCAATGTTTCAGAAATTGCGTCTTTATTAACTTTTCCCTTTGTGGTCCCTTGGATTCCAAATCTTCTGGGTCAGACTCAAAGTAGCTAGCTGGCCCTTTAACTCGTTCAATCCAATTCTCATTTTGTTCCATTTCTGGACGAGTCCTGCACTGCGTCACTTGGGAGACTTGTACTCCTTCTTGCAATGGCCACTCGAAGTCTTCATTATTGGTGTCTTGGGCATCCTCTTTTGGCGACGCTCGACAGATTTTGGGGTCATGGGAGTGGTGTCTGGCTTCAAAAATGGTTCCTACAAAGTTACAAAATTCTGTAACTATCTCTATTTCAACATTGTGGAAATTTGGGGTGTTTCTTTGTTCACATTTGTAAGCATAGTGTTCTGGCTTTCCACACTTGAAATCGTTGCCTTTGGGCTTATTTTTAAGGCATCCCTGATGGGATATTTTCCTTCATTGTTTCCATTTCTTTCAGTTCTGCCATTGCCTTGTTTTCTCCCCCAAAATTCCCCTAATATTAGCAAACATTCAATTGCTAGCATTTCCCCTACTGTGCCGAAATATTGGTAGGCTTGTTTAACCATTATCAAGGTCCATATGTGAACCTCTATGGTTTTCTGACCTAGAACAGTCATTAGCAAAATAGTATGGTTTTCTATGGCTAACATATTCTATTCTATAGCTAGATCCAGGGTACAAAGAGGTATCACTAATTTTAATTAACATACTGGCATCATCAAATGCGTTTGGATTATGGGACAATATATCTCGACTTATTTCTGGTATTCTTAGGTCTCATACAAAACACAATATTTTGTCGGTCTTTGTCATGTTTTTTTGTCTAAAACATAGAGCAATGCATTCTCTTACGTACTCTGTGACCCCATATCCTAATTTCTGGTGCAGATTACTTAATTGGTATATAGCTTCTATAGACATGTTAGTAGTAATAAACTACTATTTCTTAAGTATATAATTGAATTACTAAATTGCATCCATATATTGGGATGACCTTGATAATCTACTAATTGTCGCCACTTAAGGCAACCATTTCCCTAACTAAAGATGCTACAGAATTAACTTGTTACTCATTGTCTCTTACTTTACTGGTAAAAAAATATTGTTCTATATTGAACAACTATTGACTAATATCTTTTGATATATGACAATGAAAGGTCTTATGTGTACTTGGCTTGGCAATACTTTGGCTCCATATTCTATGATTAAATTCCCTTACTATGTCATGTGCAATATCGCGGGTAGTATTAGCTCAGGCATTGGATACTCGCAGTTCATGTCTGATGCTATTAACACTTTATCCTAATATAGTATTTTATTATAGTATATAGTGTAACCACTATTCTGGTGTTCAGTTATTACATGGCCGGCTTCCCCTAAGCCACTTGCACCTCCCGCATCTCCTACGTCTCTACCAGGCATAAACTATAGCACAACTTTGTGTGCAAGCATTGGGTCACCTCCGAACATAGCGCTCTAGCTTAGTAGATAACCCTGGCCATGCGGGTCCTCAAACTGCATTGGCATGCTATGGAGAAAGCGACCAGTGCCAGCTACTGGGTTGCCATGTGGGGCCCTGCCAGTTTGTTGCAAAGATAGTTTTGTAAAACGGTTGATGTGTGGCATGATGCTGCTCCTTTAAGAATAGTTTTCTATTGTATATCAAGACGCATGGGTGAAGGCTCATGTATGTGCAACAAAAAGATAATGTCTTTGGTTGGATATTGGACTTCGTTGGCTCACAAGCTTTGTAGGGCAACGTCTTGGAATTGCGTGCACTGATTTCCTTCATGCAGAATTGCATAATTTTGCTTTGTCAAGGCGAGTGTAGTGTAGCGCAGTTGCACCTTCTTTGTCATCGTTGTTGGATCTGCCAGCCCCGGCACTACTTGGAGGACAAAGCATTGGAAGAGGGAGGAGGTAGCGAGGGACAAGTGGGCCCCTACATAGCAATGCCTACGGTAACTGAGTTGGCACTACCACCATTGCTATTGCCACGCCTCTTAAGAAAAGATTGGGCGGCATGGTGCCACCCAGTCCGTTGGATCCCTTCTGGTGCCCGGTGGAGTGGGGCAATTTGCATTGCCTCATGTGAATCCTTTGCATCTGAACGGTCCCTGTAAAGTGGTAACAATATCACCATGCACCCCATGGACCTACTCAATAATCTGCGTCTCAAAGAACCATATTGTGTAGTTCTCAGTGCTAGCACACAACAATTTTCCATTTCCCAAGGCATTGACCCCAACCTTGGCAAGAAGGATATGGGCCTCTCAGACATCAAGTCACATGTTGTTATATATCATTCCTTATGCGTACATCAAAAGTAGGTCAGTTTGATCTTGGATGTCATACCAACATCCCTTTGCCAATCCACCCGTCAACAGCCACCCCTCAGGCAACTCTTGGCAACAAAGTGTGACTCACAAAATATCACTTAATGCAACACGCTCCCAGGAGGCCCCCAAAGTCTCACTCGCTTTTGTACATATATTCCGCAAGTTGTGCTTGAATAACAATACTATAGAAGGGCCTTTGTGGCCTCCAACTTGCTTGCACTTTGTGTTGCAAGCATTCCTATGGGTGCGATGGCATCATATGGTCTTCAAAGGCGTGTTGGCCAGCATCGCACACAAATGGCCCTGGAGAGTCCTAGGAGCAATGCTGCTCCTCGGCTTGGTGAAATAGGTTCTAAATTGACTAGATTCACTCCCCCTAACAGGTTCTAATATTCAAATACAAGTTGATGCTTCCTTCGTTCACCCTTAAAAGGTTGTTTAAGACTTTTGTGCTTGGTCAAAAGAGGTAGGCCAATATTAAAACTAGTTTGCAAAGGCATAGTGATGATGATCAAGCCAAATGATCTTTACAATTGGTAGGATCATACTCCTTGCTGTGTAAGATTAGGCAACGATTTTTAAAAGTGAAAACAAAGTCTTTTATAAATAGCGGTTTGCACAAGACTTGTCGTGAGAGTCTAAACGAGTGGCAAATCGAAACACTCCGCTTATTTATAGTTTTAGAGAGTTTGCTCCGGAAATATCCTCATACTACTAGTAACATGCTTAGCAATGTATTATAGAAACGTCTCAAATATATTCTAGAGATTTGGCGATTATTCTATATAATAATTCATTTACTATATTAGTCTATTGTTCGGAACATACTAGTAAATATCATGAGCTCATTATGCCTTCCCTAAAAAGGGGATGGCAGAACTTTTTATTCTCTTGAGAATGTTCTAAAACTTTACTTGAGAAATGTTGTGTTCTTTATGATAGATTATATCAACATAACGGTAAAACAAGTCTCTTCCCATTTTATAATCAAACCCAATTTTACTCTCGTGTCTCAAATGATTTGAGTCAAATCAAGCCTAATATGCCCTATTATACAAATTCAGCTATATTTTTATCAACAATTATCTGTTTAACCTGATTTTTTTATTCAACTCTAAATTAGGTCTATTTTCTAACACCCTTATGGAAAAAATAGGTATAAGGTTTTCAAAGACCAGTATAGGCATAGCAAACATTCCCCACAGTACTATATGGGCATCCAAAATGCTAGTATACTAGGGGTTCTAAGACACGACATAGGCAAAGCAAACGAGGAAGTGGTATCAAAAAGTGCATTTATAGGAGGTGGGCATACAAAGATAAATAATACCTTGTACCCATTTTTCCTGTAGTAGTGCTTTTTGTTTATTTAGATTTTTTATTCTTGTCTAATATTATATTGAAGCAGCGAGTGACGTGTGACATTTGGGGAAGCGACATTCATTCTAGAGTATAAATAATAGGTTGAATGGTTTGTATTTGATGTCATCTTGTTGTGCGACTATTGGGAGAGATTTAAAGCACCTGATGGCCTGTGTTCTGCATAGTAGCCATTTCTACTCCGCACATGGTTTAAATCCCTATTTCTGGCTCCAAGGCCTAAGGCACAAGATTTTGAGGGATTTGGAGCTTTGTAGAGCTTTAGGACCTGTTGGCCTTATAGATCTTGAATCTTTGGGTCCCTTTGAACTTCTTATTCCTTAGCTGAGCTTACCAAGAACCCATAGGTTTTTGAATCAGGCCATTCGGGTTAGCGGTAGTAAAGATATAACTATTACTTCCTCCGTCCGGAATTAAATGAAACAATTTGTTGACTGACCACATTTTTATCATGTACTTTTTATTTTTCCTTCAAAACTGGACCACCGTATCTGTTTATATGTGTTTAGTCAATCCTGTCAAAAATTTATCGATAGAAGATGAGATTCAGACATATGGTAGTACTTTGAAGCCAAGCGACTCAGCACCAGAATTTGAACATTCGCAGTCAGTCCCCACCCCACCAAAACCTAGCGCCCCGGACCCAGGAAAGCGCGGCGCACGAGTGATGCCCTTTCCAGTGGCCTTCAAAGTGACAGAAGGGTGGAGTTGCCTTGGCGCTCGGGCTCTAGCCCAAAGATCGACACCCTTCGCAACGCACGATCGACGGAATTGGCACCTATGTCTGCGTACCGCCATCGATGGATGCTCGAAATCCCCCCAATCTTCCACAGCAGCACACCGACATTCCTGGGATCCCCCACTGCCTAGAGGTCTCCTAGTGGCTAGAGACTAGCCACAGGATATTTGCGCGCAACATAAGCTCTGTGTTTAGCATAGATCTCCGATTAAGTGCAAGCAACCCCTCTTTCCAAACAGGTTTCAACCCTGCCAAACATAACAATGGAGGGTTTGGAAGCTCTATTGAAGACCCCACGTGTTGCTATGGTGGCGCTCTTATGTCTTTCAATAGCACGGGCAAAGCTTAGTTGCAGCAGCGCCCTTGAAAGTGGCGTGAATGGCGCGCAAAGTGTTTCTCATGGCACGTGCCCACCACAGCCAGTTTCAACGATCTTCTGGCTGCCACGCAGCGAGGGCACGATCGCAATCTCTCAAACCTTCCGTGGTGGTCTTAGAACCCATGGCGTCCTCGCCCATGGTGGGGGCCGTTTCTACAAACGCCGTGATTGTGAGGTTCGCAGATTTCTGGGTCTCCGATCCGGAGCTGCTGTCCTCATAAGGCCATCAAAACCACGGTGGCGATCAAGGATCGAGCGGTACAGAACCCGGTTTCGTGCTCTTCCTCCTTTGGTAGGGACGGTGTCAACCTGCCACCAAGACGGCAGCAACCGATATCCACTCTGGGCTGCGCACCGTCAGTCGCAAGGCGACCTGGTCAAGGACCTGTTTTGAGGGCTGCTCGGCCAGACCTTGAGAAACCTCGACTTTCTGGCCTGAATCACAAGGGTTCAAAGTACTGCCATGTGGCCGATACTTATCCATTGTCCACAAAAATTTGGCACCACATAGTAAATGTGTAGACAGTGCTTTGGTTCAATTTTGAAGGAAAAATAACAAGTTTGTGATATAAATATAGACCCTTAAACAAAGTGTTTCATTTATTTCCGGACGGAGGAAGTAGAAATTATTGTACTTAAGGTACCCCTCCGCACCGTATTGGGGGATGAGATATTATCGATATGCTATATTGTCATGTGGCGCAGGGCATGCCAAAGGGTGGCCCTGATGTTCGACGGACTATAACTCTTGCCGACCACTCACCTCCGAGCGGCTGCACCCGCGAGCTGCACCGGCGTCACGCACCCACTATGCGCACTGCCGCCCTGTGCCCGGCCGATCGCAGGCCTGGGCCCACACTCCGCACCCCAAAAGGAGCAAGCGCCCTAGAACGCCCACCAGTCATCCAGCGGAGGGGGCGATTCTGGCCGCATTGGGCATTGCGGTAGGCACATCGCCCACACATCGAGCCGAAAACCACGCCACCCCCACACCTTACACACACATACATGCTCTTTCCCGTTCACGGCCCTCACATCTCATGGTGCAACTCGGCTTGGCATAGCATGCATGGCTAAAGTGACCTATTTTGCTCAACCCTGGCCTTGTCGCCACATGGGCTTACCTCACAGGAAGCGCCCTCACCATTCAAGCGGCTTGATGGGTAAGAAGCGGACCCAGTTTCCTCGCACCTTGCAATCCCTACCAATGAGCCTGCCAAGGCCCCGCTATTCCATGACAGAGGATTGCAGCAGAATGTTGCTGGCTATGCCCCAACATGATGAGTCAAAGCCGCCGCTGGCTAGGAATTGTGACGCCAAGGGGGCTCCCTTAGCATCGCTACTATGATGAAGTGGTACAATGTATGGCATCTTTAAATGGAGGCAATGGCTTTGCAATCACAACCAGCAACATATGGCCACCTGTCTACCATCAAACGTATTACCAACTACTTATATGGGGTCCAAAGTTTCCACAATAATCGACTTGGGGTATGATGCCTCAACCACAAATAAAAAATATAATACCCCAACATGAAGCATAAGGGGCAACACCCCAACCGAAGGTCAGGAACATGGCATCTCAATAGGAAGTTGTAGAACATGAAGAGTTAAATGAGATACAACCACGTCCAAATGCGCTGGTCACTATTCCAACAAAATAAATGAATGGTGTTTCATAAAAGTCTATGCATCCATCGTTTACCCCATAAGAGCAATAGTCTGGCCGAGATCAAGCTGACACTTTTAGGATTCGAAGTTATATGTGCCCTCAACGCATGACCATAACTACAACTTTTCAGGGAAGTGTCAAAGAAACTGATGGGATAACAGGACAAGGATGTAGAGCTCAACATTATCTAAACTACGAAATCCTAGCAATCAGTTGAATAACCAATCTAATAAGAGCGAGGACTACTATGATTATGATAACCCATAGGACATTCACCATCATCAAGAACAAAAAATCTATCATCATCTTACAACCGATGACCATACTCAAGACAATTATTATTATCACTAAAGAAATTTTTATTAATATATTCTGACTAGTGATTATCTCCATTACGTATACCACCATCATGAGGGAAGGTTCCCTCACCGTGCACCAATTAGTGACCATGCTTGGGACAACCAATGTGAGGTATATATGGTGGATAATTGTAAGGTGAATGGTATTATATATAGTGTAGTCAAGCATTGCAAATATAGTGATGAAGAAGAATGGTGAATATAAGCATAGTGGTTAAATAGGGATTTTTTTACAAACATGATTTAGTTGATGGGCTTGTCTTGTAATGCATATGCTTGCAACCTCGCTTCCTGTGCCTAAGGAACAACTGTGTGTGAGCACGTGCAAAAGGGTGGCATGTGGAGTTTTAGGGGATTGGCACCCCACTGGCCTGGTCACCATTTGGCTTGGATGCTATGCCATGCATCCACATCAACCACTCTTAGGATGATGGCTGCAAACCTGCAACAGTGCGCAATATGCCGGAATTGTGGCGGTCCGGTGCCGCCGGTCCTCGGCTTTTCGCGGCGTCCGGTGGGGAGACGCGGTGGCATTGATCCCCCTCTCACCTGGCCCAGAATGCTCGGGCTCCGGGTGGCGCTCGGTCGGGACGCTCGGTGGAACGGTCCACGCGGTGGGCTAAGGGGACGTGGCCTGCGGCGGGTGCAGAGGTGGCTGTACGGGGGCGGATGCAACAAGGTTGGCGTACCGCGGGGTACACCTCGCATAGGCACGACTGAAGATCAATCACAAAAAGAAACAAATGTTACAAAAGGGCGTATAGTTGCCCTTTTTATACTCCGCCAAGCGTCCAAAAACTTCCTGGAGGCCACGCAATCAAAACGGGGATGACTCAGCCTTAGGTCCTCCCTAACGTACCGGAGCCAAGGGGGACCATCCCCACTAAGTCCAGTAACATAATAAAAAGGTCACCCACAGTACTATAAGGGGATAAAGGCTTTCAATTAAGGAGGGAAGTCTAGCACTAGGGACTTTCCCTTAGAAACCTTGAGGCCCAAGTGCCCAAACGTCCCGATTTTGCTGGTGACCTCAATAATGGCTTTTCACTTCCCTTAATAATGGAAATTAAGTGGAAAATGATTGCCCCCTCAAATTTCCTTAACAGTACCTCCCCCTAGGGGTAGTTTCGCCCTCGAAACATAGAATTCAACCAGTTCAACATCAATTATCAATTGTACTAGTTGATCCCGCTTAATCATCTTCTTCAACTCCTCTTGGCAAGTGAAATACCCTGCTAGGGCCAAGAGGCGTTATCTATAGACCAATTTTTCCACAGCACAAGGAATTCTTTGGTCCTCCTCTTGGCATGAGGATCCCGCCAACGCCAGCGCAATAATTTCTCCACATCATATTCACAGTCATCCTCCGGCTCAATTTCTTCAACTTGATCCTCAATAGTGAGGTTATCCCATCTACTTGTCTTGAAAGGATGAAGCAGACTTATGTGGAAAACATTGTGAATTTTCCATGTATCAGGGAGTTTCAATTCGTAGGCTATGGGTCCCACCTAACAAACCACAAAGAATGGTCCCACGAATCTTCTTTTGAGCTTCCTGATGGGAGCATTTTTAATCTGCAAGTGCTTGGTAGACAGCAGCACCTGCTGCCCCATGCTAAACATCAATTCCCTTCTCCTCTTATCAGATTGACCCTTCATTCTCTCTTGTGCCTTGTGTAGAAAATTGACTGCATTGGAGAAATTTGCCTTCATCTGATCTACAAAGGCGTTGACTCCTTCCATCAGCGTGGAGTCATAATCTCGAATGAGATCCATGGGCGTATAGGGATGATAACCATAATTCAGATAAAATAGCATATACCCTGTTGATTGCGTTGGGGAGTTGTTAATAACAAACTCCACTGTTGGCAATAATGACTCCCACTTGTCCGGCTTCTAAATAGTGGTCAATGCACATCAAAGCACTATCTCTATCACCCTATTCATTGCCTCTGATTGTCCATTTGTCTGAGTGTGGTAAGCACTTAACATCCTTAACTTGCTGCCTAAAATTTTCTAGAACTCTTGCCAAAATTTGGATGTGAATCTTGGGTCTCTATCAGTCACTATAGAGCGTGGGATTCCATGCAATCTGCCCACATTATCCCAGTAGAGACGTGCAGTTTTGGCATCAGTGATTGTCTGCCAAACTGGTGCTAAATGCACCATTTTTGTTGCACGATCTACTACAATCAGGATCCCATCATTTTCCAACTTGCTCTTGGGAAGACCCATAATAAAATCTATGCTCACATCTGCCCACTTTTGTCCTGGTAACTTTAAGGGTTGTAGCAGTCCAGCACAAACACGGTGCTCTGGCTTTTTTTCCTGGCATACTGGACAACTTATGATAAACTCCCTTACTTCCAGTATAAGATTATGCTAGTAGAAAGTTCTTTGGAGATTTTCCAGCGTCTTGTGGTAGCCTAGGTGCCCAGCATAAGGGACATCATGAAATTCCCTCATTAATTGCTACTTTAGCTCTGATACATTAAGCACCACAACTCTCCAGCGTGTTCCTCCCTTTTTCAATGTATCTTTGATCTCCAATAATCCACTATTCTTCTGGTAAGTATGACCTCCAGGGTCCACTATAGCATTGGTATGCTCCACCTCTTTCCAAATCTCTGTCCAATGCTTGTCTATCTCCAGGCTTGACCTCAATTTCTCCTTCAACTCTCCTAATAACGTCACTCAAGTTTTGGCGACCATTAATACCTTTTTCACATCAGGTTCGCCTTGGTTGTCCACCTCCACCATCTCAGGTCTGGATTTCCCAAATGTTTTATCCAGGCGTTCTTGAATATTGTCGTCCAATTTACCTTCCCCTAATTGCAGTCTTTGGATCAATGCTTCTTCCTCTGCTCATACTTTGATCATCCTCCTAACATCATGAATGCTGCAATGCAAGAGGAAGTCTGCAGGGTTGTGTTTTCCTGGAATGTGAACTAGGTCACAATCATAATTGTGCAGTACTTGGTCCCACTTCCACTTCTGCCTATTTGCAGCTGGTTGATTAGGCAAATGTTTTAGTGAATCATGATCCGTCTGGACCATGAAATGGCCTGACAGATAATGGCGCCATTTCCCGACTGCCCAAACAATCCTTAGAAGCTCCCTTTTATACCCGCCAGATCTGGATTCAGCCGGATTCAACTTTTTGCTCTCATAGCAAATCGGCTGTGATCCTTCCCCGAAGTCTTGTTGAAGAGTGGCGCCTATTGACACCTCCAATCCACCAGTGGGGACAGTGAATTCCCTCTCAAAATCTGGAAGCTTCAACACTGGAGTAGTCACTAATCCCTTTTTCAATACATTGAAAGCATCTTCCTCTTGTTCAATCTAGATAAACTGCTTGTCCTTCTTTGTGAGGTTGATCAGTGGGGCTGCAATTTTGCTAAACCATCGAATAAATTTCCGATAGAAATCTGCAAGCCCTAGAGACGACCTCACATTGGTGACACTCTCAGGTGCAGGCCACTCCAAGACTGCCTTGGTTTTTGACAACGAGGGTTTCAAGCCATAGGCACCCACATCAAAACCAAGGTATTCTACTTCCATCTTGAAAAAGTCACACTTCTTCAACATCCCGTAGAATTTCAGAATTTCTCATCTTGGAGCTTCTTCAATACTACCCTTATATGTTTCAAGTGCTCTTCCTTGGTTCGACTATAAATCAAGATGTCATCAAGGAAAACGAGCACACATTTATTTAGGCCATCCCGTAGCAGATGATTCATAATCCTCTCAAACGTCGCAGGGGCATTACATAGTCCAAAAGGCATGACTGTGTATTCAAATAGACCGTATCTTGATATGAAAGCTGTCTTGTGGGTATCTGCCTCCTTCACCCTGATATGGTGATATCCTAAAGACAAATCCAGCTTGGTAAAGTACCTAGCTCCATGTAGACGGTCCATTAGTTCCTCCACTTTGGGGAGAGGGTACCGGTTTTCCACGGTGATTCTAAAGCCCTATAATCAATACAGAGGCGCCATTTCCCATCCTTCTTGGGAATGAACAACACCGGAGCTCCATAAGGGCTTGAACTAGGCCAAATCCATCCCTGCTCCAAGAGAGCATCGATTTGATACTTCAATTCGTCCAATTCCGCCACACTTAGCCTACATGAGCTTCTGTGTGGGGGCGTCACTCCCAGCATCGTATCAATTTCATGATCAATTACTCTCTTTGGAGGTGGCCCATAAGGCAACTTATCCAGAAAAACATCCTGAAATTCCTCCAATAGATCTTTTAAATCTATCCAAATATCTCCATCGGCCTCCATCACCTTTTTCTTGATCAATTCCTGCTTACGCAGCTCCTCTTTAACCGGTCCTTTTTCCATCAAGATTTTCTTTTTCTCCCCATGAGTTCGTCCCTTAACTGCGATGGCCTTTATTCCACTATTTCCAAACTTTGTAGCTAGTAGCTTCTTGGCCCTTAACATGCAGAGAAACATCGGCTTGTTTGTCTTGTTGGCCTATTTAACTGTGCTACGTATCAATATGAAATCCAGTTTTTCTGTAATTGGCTGCGTTGCATAGCGGCCAGCCACTTTGACTCGCCACCTGCGTATGCCCTTTTGCCTCTTCTGAGACTCCTCATCCTCCACTGATGTGGAAAAGCTTTCATCTTGTTGTACCTCCCCCTGGGGGTGACCCCTTGCTCTGGAGATAGATGAAGAACCTTTAGTGTGGTTCCCCATGCATGCCCACTCATTCATTGATTTGACTGGCTCCCAAAAATGAGGGGAGAATAGTTTAGCAAGTTGTCTTCCCCACTGGTGACCACTTGGGGAGTCATATGACTTTTCCTTCAAGAAATCGAAGGTTTGTTGAAGACTGGAGAGTCCTCTATCCCATATCTTACACTGAGCCATATTGGGAGATGCACCGGTGATAAACTCCAGCTTATTGCCACATCTTACCACCAGTGAATTTGTCTTCCAATCAATGAGGGGGTTCACCATGTCCAACCAGTTACGTCGAAGTATCATCTGGACACCCTCCATCATGGGAACTACTATCAATGATATCCAGCTTTGTGTCCCTCCGATACTAATCAGCACATCAAGTGCTATGTCAATAGAGATAACATATTCTCCATTGGCTAATTCCAAAGAGGAGTAAGCACCTACGGACACTAATGGTGGCCGAGTCTTCATCTGATCACTGATGAAGTTTTTGGTCATACCCGAATCCACCAAGGCATTCACCACTATTCCATTGACCACTACTTTAATGACCAATAGCAAGTGGTGAAGTTGGGCTACCCTCAGGTGATCTACACCTGCAGCATTAAGGTCAGCCGAAGCTTCTTCCTCCTGATGCAAAACCATGGGGGTTGATGCCATTGCTGACTATAACTCAAATGCCTGACTAGGCACCCCTATAGTGCGCATGATGGGGGTCTTAACCATAACTGACATAGACTCAGATGCCTGATTAGGCACCCCATTCAAGGGTCTTAATGAAGCCTCTTTAGCAGCTGCTCGGCCTTGGCAACGGCGTCGATGCCTAGCTACCCTACGCCTCCACCTCCTCAACCTTCTTTGGCATCTTTTTAATCCGGCACTAATATAGTGAGTCGACCAATCACCCTGGCACGGCTGGACGACGAGCCCCGGATGCATCCTCAATTGGCCAGAGTTGGGGCCAACTAGTTTCCCTGTCGCCAATATAAAGAAGCATCCAGCTCTTTCTTGGCAGCATGCCGAGCTGCCTCCTGATCAATCTGATCGGCCAACACCCCTAATCCTTCACTGGCCGTCATTGTGGCCAGATTTGGTTGTCGCGAGTCCTTATTTTCTTGCCCACGTTGGCCAGGCCTCCCAGCGGACTTGTGGCATGGGTAGTTTGATGCCACGTTTAGCTAGGGAGGTGAGTATAGAAGTTCGTAGACCCTGATCCGCTAGTAGGGACAGAATACCGAGTTTCTTGAGGCACTCGGTTCCTCTGAGTTCCACCCCTGGGCATTACATATCTCGTCCTCCGTGTCCTTCTCTGAAATTCTGCACTTTGAGTCCTCTTCGAGTTGCCATTTTCACTACCTCTAGAAGATTTTCCCTTGGCGCTCTCATCTCGCCCAGCTTGGGAAAGTTCCATCGCGTCTTCCAATCTGGTGATAATCCGCTCCGCCTCAGAGAGATCCTTAGGGAACGCCTTAGCCGCTTCCAATCTATATGGCTGCCTCAATCCCAACAACCATTGTCGGAGGGCTGTCTTCATATCATAACCCGGCACTTTGTGCAAAAGTGACTTTGTACGGGCCATATATATACATGTGCTCTCGCCTTTCCTCTAATGCAGATGGAGCAATTCTGTTCTAGCCCATGTCTCCCTCATTGGAGACTCAAATTGGGCCTTTAACAGCATTTTGAACTCCTCTGCATTTTCTGGCCTTTGATATCCCCTGGCCACATATTTTGCATCCCACCAGCACCTAGCATTTCCCGCCAATAGGAGAATTAAATAAGCCACCTTTTGGCTCTCAGTACAGTGGATGAGTGCAAAATAGTCATCAATTGTTTTTAACCCAGTCACGACATCCTGGCCTTTTTCGCCTGTGAACATATGTGGTTCATCTGGCTTGATGTGCACCTGAAAAGGTGACTGGCCAATGTCATTTCTATTCCTCTCCTTTACTGGGTCCCCAAAGTGCCAATTCTCTGGTATTGGAGGTGCACTTCAGCGAGGTCTCTGTTCCTGATGAGCGCCCTCCTGAATCCCTATACTATTATGAGGCTTTCCATATTGTCCTACTATCCTTTGAAACCTATCCTGAAGCTCCTCTATTTTCTGAGGCCTGAATTTGGTGTCTTTTTGGGTAAAGGACACCTCTTTGGATAATTTTGATAGATTTTCGACCGTTTGAGTAGAGACTATGGCTTGCACCTTCAAGACTCTCTCAAGGTCATTTATTTTATCCTAGAGCCTCTTTTCCATGTCTTTCCTATTCCTACGCTCATCTCCAAGTACGCCCCCAGTTGGCTCACTCATAGTTGCCCTCCTATGGAGTAATTCCTCTCCATAACCAAATTTCAAGGGCATCAATGGCTCTATTACCCCTAATGCTGGTGGTGCCTCTTAGACTAGTTGTCCCATGCTTAATTCTCCCTGTGGTTCCAAATGTTGAGCCAGAGGGTACAGAGGCACATTACTCTCTGCCTATGATTCAAAGTCCGATTCCCAAAAGTCAAGGTCCTTCATTTTCCTTACTTTGGATCTTTCTGCTCCTCTCAACAATGCAGATTAATCCAATTAAATTCAGGCTTAATGAGAGGCACTGAAATTTAATGGATTCTTTCTCAGACACTGGATACCAAGGGTACTGAACTGCGCATAGTATTGAGGTGTTCTGACCTCCAACCTTGGAAACATACCAAGGTGTAGTCGCCTATTCCCTCAATACCACTCTTTCGCCCTGTTCACTTTGCTTCCAAGTGCTTTTCCTGTGATTCTATCACCGCCCCTTTAGCAAGGCTTAGCGATTCCTCACAATTCCAGCACTCTTTCATAATCCCCCTTGCCTGGAGGAAGGGCTAATGTGCACAGCTTCTGGTGCCAACCCACCGGCTCTAGCACGACAATGGCCGTTGGTGGGGTGCACGTCTAAAAGGCTTACTATTATTCTCTAAATGCCACACTCTGGGTACACCGGCCTTCTATATGGTAGGGGGTATTGCAAAGCACCAGGCCCGAAAAAGGGCTAGAGTCCAACCAGTCAGACCGATCGACAACTACTAACCAGGCCCTTTGACGGAGGTGGACACCCAAAGAGGTCACAATTCACCTTATCTACCCTCTTACTCCTACTAGCAAACAGACCGCTACCGGTTGCTTCAACCAGGTGCCCCGCATACCTAGGGCTCTCCTGGCGGGAGTTGGGTCTGCTGCGCTACAGGGAAGTACGTTCCCTCAGGTTAATGCAAGTATTGGGGAGAGGACACAATCCTCTCAACAATTCCCCTTGCTTGCTATCACCCTCACTACCCACTCCCTCACTCCACTCGTCACTCCTATGAACCACCACAAAGTTTTATCTAGAAAATTTCTTTTTATCTTAATATACTATAGTACTTAAGGTTAATATATTGTAGTACTTTGCCTCTATGTACTGATAGTACTTGGTGTATTGACAGTACTTTGTGGTAGTCCCGAGGTAAACTGAACTTAAAGTCGGGTAGTCACCGGAGGTAGGGCAGGTCCTCCCCAATTGAGCGTTTAATAGCCCCAATTGGTCGCCTAATTGGCCTAGAATTGTTGGCCAATTACCTCGCTTAAGTGTCCAGTTAATGTACTGGATCACTTAAAATACTGGCCAGATATCCCAGTACTTAGCTCCCAGCAGTACTTTAGGCTCAAGTCCCCATTAAGTACTAGGGCAATGCCCAGTACTTAAGGCTCTAGGCCCCGTTGGCTGTAGTTTAGGCTCCTCCCAGTGCTCTTGGTAGTTTAGGGTGGCACCCGGTGCTCCCAGTACTTGGGGGTAACACCGTCACCTGCAACCACGGTCCAGTACCCTGACACGCACTCACGGGCACCTCACGGGGATGCCTCTGATCACTCACGATCCACTCAGCACTCCGCACGGCAAGCCACACATCACTCGCAGCCACACGTCACTCTCAACGCAACTGTCAATCACGTGACGCACTGCGCGGTACGGCACCCAACCCGTACCGCCGCCAATCGGCTGTCACGTTACTGCCAATATCCGACTCGGGGGGGGGGGGGGTGCTGCGGCCACTCTGGCCGGCTCGCGTTCGGTCAACGGCGCTCTACACCAGGGTGCACTGCGCGGCATGGGTCGCGTTCTCCCTGGCAACTGCTGCGTGGGCGGACTCGCCTTGCCGAGGCCGGACGGCTCGATTCCAGCCTCGGGAATCGTAATGGGCGGGGATGGCGGGCTCCAATCGCCACTCGCCCGCGGTTCGGAAGGCTCCAATCGGTGTCCCTTCAACTCCTTTGCCCTTGCTGCCCTGTTTCCGCTCGTCTGGCTTGTCACTCGGCTCCAAAACCAAATGCAATGGCGCGCAATGCACCGGAATTGTAGCGGCCCGGTGCCGCCCGTCCTCGGCTTCTCGCAGCGTCCAGTGGGGAGACGCGGCGGCGTCGATCCCCCTCTCACCCGGCCCGGAATGCTTGGGCTCTGGGTGGCGCTTGGTCGGGGTGCTCGCTGGAACGTTCCGTGCGGTGGGCTTAGGGGACGCGGCCCCCGGCGGGTGCGGAGGCGGCTGTACGGGGGCGGATGTAGCGAGGCTGGCGTACCGCGGGGCGCACCTTGCGTGGGCACGACTGAAGATCAGTCACCAAAAGAAACGAATGTTACAAAAGGGCGTACAGTTGCCCTTTTTATACTCCGCCAAGCGTCCAAAAACTTCCCGGAGGCTACGCAACCAAAACGGGGCATAACTCAGCCTCAGGTCCTCCCTAACATACCGGAGCCAAGGGGGACCATCCCCACTAAGTCCAGTAACATAATAAAAAGGTCACCCACAGTACTATAAGGGGATAAAGGCTTTCAATTAAGGAGGGAAGTCTAGCACTAGGGACTTTCCCTTAGAAACCTTAGGGCCCAAATGCCCAAACATCCTAGTTTCGCTAGTGACCTCAATAATGGTCTTTCACTTCCCTTAATGATAAAAATTAAGCGGAAAATGATTACCCCCTCAAATTTCCTTAACAAAACCTTTTGTTCCCTACAGTGGCGACCCGCCAAATGGCACAATAGGGAAGGCCATAAATTGTGTGGTAGAGGAAGCGGTGGGGAGGCAATTAGAGGCATAGGATAGCACAACAAGTTGGATGGGCTAAATGAGTGCAATTGAGCAGACCATAGCAAACGAGCTTAGCAACTACACCCTAATATTGTTAAAGTAGTTCTACATGGGGTTGATGCCGCACTACCAAATTGCACGGTTTGCCATCTTGCTTGGTATAGAATCTGGTGAGGAAGTCATTGGGCCTCCCATTGGAATGGCTTGGTCAACACCATTTGGGAGATGCTCCCAAAAAAATGCTTTGTTTGAATAGGGCTACCTTGCTTGCATATCCCACAAACCAAATGAGGTATAAATCAATTTTGTTAATTGATACTTCCTCTTAACAAAAATGTGCAACTCAATGTTTGAGCATGTCAAAGCCGCTGACTTACATCACAAAGGGAGGAAGACTCATTTATAATTATAAAGCAAATTTTGAGGTAGAATATCACTAGGTTCTGGCCCTCCTAGTGGCCTTGCTACATAACCCAAAAAAAATCTCTCCATGTCAAAGTCAACATTGAGGGCACAAACATCCATACCCTCATTGATATAGATGCCATGTTCTTCTTCATCCAAAGGACTTTGGATGAAAAACTTGGGTTGCAGGGGTCCACGGAACTATATGCCCATAGGGCTAAGGTTCGTTTTGGTAATGGCAATGTCCAACCCTTGGTTGGCACTGTTACCCTCCCTGTGATGTGGCTGCTTGGGGATAGGCAGTTATTAACGTTTTCTGGAGTGGGGATTATGTAATTGGGTAAATCGACCTTTAGAAAGTTATTTAGAGCTTCTTGGTTCCAATGAGCTTTTAAACGCCCGATTCCATTAAGAAACGGCAAAGATATGGCCTCCTGAAGTTATAGTACTTAGGGCCAGGGGGTCGGGTGTTAGATGCTTGGAATTAGAGGACATTAGGTCGATTATAGGTGAACGGTGGACGGTGGACGGTGATGATGTGCCTAGACGCGCACTTGACTTGTCTTGTATTGATGTGACTGCGATAGACCCGCGATTGGGTATCGCGCATGCGGATTTGTGCGCGCGCATGCTGTGAATCGTGTAACCGTTCTGGCCCACTCTCTAGCCTACCGCGAGCTAGCGAACCGCCTAACCGCTGCGCCGCCACCTCTCGCCCTCAACAGGCCCCGGGGATTGATCCCCATCGAGCATTGGGCCCACCCCGCGACCACAAGAACGTCTGCCCCGGATACGCCCACCGTTCAATGGTGGAGAGGGCCGGCTGACCTCCAACAGCCGAGCCGCAGGGCAGGGCGACCCCCACGCCTCCGGAAACCAGCGGCTGCCAATGGGGCTGCAACACTCCCTATTGAGGCCCTGATATGCCGATGCCCGCTTATGTCCTCTAGGGTAACGGGCCAACCCTTATTATATGGTTCATCTTTTTTGAGGCCAACCACCTCCTTGTGGATTGCGACACCCAGATATTAATAATGAAGAACAATGGCGACTAGGTTAAATGTTTTCTAGTGCAAGCCAACTCTATTAGCCTAGTTACACCTCTTTGTGGTGAAAATCCTCCTTCTTGTTAGCCTATTAAAGCTTACTCTAAGGCTTTGACTATTCAGCACTTTAAAGTTAAAAACCTTTATGCTCAACAAAAAAATTCAGGGCATGCTATTTACGATTTTTTCACCCCCAAGGAGCTTTATCTTTGCCCCGAAGAGCATCTAAACATTAGTATTGTTGTTTAGCATATGGCAAATGGTGCTTGCTCAGGGAGAAGTCTAGCCCATATTAGCCTATATATATGGCGTTCAACTTTTGGGGTTGTGACTAACAGGAATTACCAAAGCCGCATTAGGGCTATTATGCTTAATATGGGTTTTAAGGCAATCATGATTCTTTATCATGTTGCCTTCTGTCAAGGTGTTTTATTGCCTTGCTCCTCAATCGTGTGGTCTCAAAAACTATTTGCATCGATAGTGAGAGGGGGGCTAGTGGTGGCATTAGTAGGGTCAAGGGGTGGGGTTTTCGTCAAGTGGTCTGGGAGTTCCCACAAATGCAATTGAGATAACTATCACCCTGCCTACTAGTGCGGCCGCTTTGAAATATAAATATACAAATGTTTTCATGGCTGGTCTTGGTATGTGCCATACGTACATGGTCTGTAGCTTCCCCTTTTGCTTCCCTCTTCGATGGAAGTCATAACCTCACAGTCCCATGATAGGGCCAGCCAAAGAAGCCAAGGTGGTAGAGGATGTCTTGAAGTTGGTGTAGCTCAAGGCAGTGTGTGAGGTTGACCATAAGCCATACGTCAGTCTAGCATTTAGGGTACCCAAAAAAGAATGGCTCGACTCAGCTTGTATTGGAAATTTGGAAGTTCAACTTCTACATTCAGCATCAATTGTTTCTTCTAGTTCATCAAGAGAATTGTTGCATCCTTACACCCTTTTGTATTAGCTCAGCGTTGGGATTTGTCTCATGCTTATTTGCAAGTGCAATGTCATCCATGTTTATAGTGAGTGATGGGTTTGGCGGTGGTAGGCTGGTATTTTGATTATATGCATTTGCCTTTTAGCTATTCAAGCAATTCACATGAGCTTTTACAAGCTTTGTGGCATATTGTTTTGTAGATATCCCAATATATTCACTCTCAGATTTTTTTATATAAATGATATTCTTTTACTTTCTTAGTCTGAGTTCTAGCATCAACAAGACTTGGCGACTGATGTGGTAACTTGGGGATCAAGGCTTACTTAACATTTTGAAAGTGGCATTATATAATCTTTATAAATAAAGGATTTTAAGAGCTTATTTGGAGCTTTTTGATACACTTAGGGTTTTCAAACGTCTAAATCTATCAAGAAATAAAGTTATGGCCTTCTGAAATTTTAGTACTTTAGATCCTTAGATGAAGGTTATAGTAATTAAGTCAATGGGGGCATGGGCCGATTGTGGGTGAGTGAGGGATTGTGACAATGCACCTAGATGTGCACTTGTCTTGTCTTATTATGATGTGATTGTGATGGACTTGCGATCAGGCATCACGCATATGATATGTGCATGCGCATGTTGTCAATATGTGTAATACTCTTTTTGGCCCATTTCTTGGTCTTTTGCAAGCCACCAAACTGCCACACTACTGTGTATTATAGCTTATCAACAATAGGGCCTAGGGATCGATCCCTATTGAGCATTGGGCCAACCTTGTGACCAAAAAATTGAATGCCCTAGATATGCCCACCGTCCAAGGTGGAGACACCGGCCAACCTCCAACGGCCATGCTGTAGGGTTGGGCGACCTCAACACCAACGGCTGCCAATAATGTTGCAACAGGCAATTTTGTGGAGGAGTTAGAGGAGGATATGTAGCAAATGAACTAGAATAAGGGCCAACATTTTGGGGATCTTTTTGAGTACTTGAGGAAAACATTGGCTTCTTAAGAACTGGCGCCTAACAATTATGTATTGGCTTAATTTGCATAGGCTCCTATGCCTATGACTCAATCATGTTGGTGCTAGATTTGTGGCTAGCAAAACCACTTTGCTCGCTTTACTCGGTGGGGGCATTAGGTGTTGGCAATTTTGTGGGCGGTTCAAGCATATTCTTTGTTGGTCTAGTGGTGACATTTACTTTCTCTATTATGTCACCATTTTGTTCGATGTGTTGTTCCCTCTTTTGGCTCTTTTGGATATTTTATTATGATTATTGATATAAGCAAGCTTGGTTAGGATATGGTCTTGGTGGCCGGCTAGCGGATCATGTATTGCGCACATGGTTTGTGGTTGATAGGTTGTCACCACCATGTCAACAATATGATGTACTTAGAGGCACATGGTAGAGCTCTTCGGATATTTTGGCCATGAATTTTTAAGGCATCCGTTTATAAAGTGGTGGGTAACTAGGCCACTGCGAGTTTCAATGATTTAGCAAACTTGAACAATTCCTCAAGTAGCAATTGGACCACCTTTCTTGGTATTCTCCTCAAATTTTATTTTGTTCAGGTTTATTTAATTATTTGGTGGATTTTTGCGCAGATAAGTGGTTTGGATTTCTATTCTATCTTATGTTCACATAGTAGAAGGATATTGCTCTTTGGTCATTATTCAGGCACAATAGAAGCAAGCTTATACAGGGCATTGTGGGGTGAGGAAGATATACCTTCATTTTCGCCATATGAGTCTGTGTTCAACATATAGGTGGGTGACGGACAGTGGGTGATATGGCAGTGTGGTTATGCAAAGAGTGTCAATTGTTTCATCAACCATAACCATTTGCCCCATTTGGCAGTTGGTATATGCCGGAGAAGCTTGGCCAAGTTATTGGCTTGAATTTCATTTGGTGTTTTCCTGAGAAGAAGGTGGTGAAGAAGCAATTTGTTTTTGTTATAGTGAATATGCTGACTAGACAAGCAGGGGCATGGGTAGTGATGGGTGCAGGAGGGGGAAACATTGTGAGAGGAATAAAAAATGGGTATAAATATAGGGGACACGTTTAGTCTTGTGTTCTGATGTGTGCAGGGCGACACAATCAGAGCTGGGCCCGGCCAAATGGCATAGGAACGGGAATGGGAACGGTGTCCGTCCCAATCCTAGGAATGGACCCGTCCCCATCCCAGGAACAGACCCGTCCCCGTTCCCGTCCCAGTCCGTCCCAGTCCGTTCCAGTCCGTTCCTGGGCTGTTCCTCAAGAACGGATTTGGGCCAGATCTGGGCCGGGCCGGAACGGAGTTGGAACGGGTCCATTCCTGCCCTGGGACGGGTCCGTCCCGGCTCAGGAACGGGCCTGTTCCTGACATGGAACGGCCCTATCCTTGTTCGTTCAGGTCCGCTCCTGTCCGTTCCCCAGGAACTGACCATACGAATTGGAGGTCTTACGAGTTGGGGGCATCGCGACCAAGCAAGGCGGGAGGCATTCATAAGGCCGGATTCAGGGCCAAGAGACACATTTTCACAGGGACACCTGACTTGCAGCAAAGGCAACATGCACATTACCCAATGTACAAGCTGGACATATAGCCAAAATTAAAACAAGTCACACACTGAGCTATGGGCCAATTTGAGACAAGCCAATAGAACCTGGAAAATTATAACTTGTAATTTACAAGTCGGTGTTGCCAGACAAAAACGTCAGCTGCTCAATGCGTTCGTCCCCCAGAGATGCCCGCCAAGATCGCAGAGTATGGCCGGATACCGAGAAGCCTCGTTCTGACGAACCACTTCCGGCCGGCACACACAATGAGTGCCGGGCCACCCACGCCACTATGGGCCATCGAGCACTATTCCGTGCCCAATAATCTAGTGCATCCTCCTCTCGTGGGGTGCCCGGCTCACACAAACTCCAACGTTCTGTTAAGAACTCTTGAGCGTGCCGCGCGATCAACCGCTGTGTGGCATCCGTCAATTCACAGCCCGCTGTACCGCCTGCAGGTTGGCTAGGCCCTGCGGCACCGCTTGCCCTTGGGCCCCATTGCTATGTTGCATCATAATCCTCCTTGGAACTAGTGTCAAACGTCTTATGCCCCATGCGCTTCTCCCTCGGCTTGCGCACGGGCCGCTGTCCAGGATGGGGTGGCAGGCCTGCTTGCCCCGATGCCTCTAACCACCCAATGTTCTTCGCGAATTTAAGACACAACTCCAACAGCTCAGCCGATATATCCTCCATCACGGCATCCACCGACACGAACTTCTCCCTGATGGGTTCCAGTACCTTTATGCAGGACCCCAGGGTAGCCTTCCAGGCGTACACTGCACACACACCATGCAATTCATCAGCACTGCTTCTGACCTTTTATATGTGTTTTTGAATATGTGAACGACACCACAGTGAGAAACAGTACACAACACCAACAACAACATCACTGAGTGATTAGCAACGATCACTCAGTGGTAGGGTCTATCAAAGCCAAAAAGGCCATTTGCCAGACCCACGTGGAGTTGCTGAGGGCCTCTTCTAGTTTGTAGGCCATGTCACTGCAGAATGGCACCAACCCACTGTATGGCCCCTTATTGTCCACGCCGCCCATTTTGTAAAGGAAACGCCGGAGGTGCATCAGCTTGGTGAGAGCCTTGGAGCCCGTGGGGTATGCCTCCACCTCCAGCCTCTTACAGCACCTCTTGATAGATGCCAAGATTGGGAGGAGGGCCTCCAGATAGCCCCATTGTGTAATCTCAATGGGATTATCGTATTCGGGGTGTAGCCCAAACCATCTGTCGATGGCCTTCCTCAGGCGCACAGCCCTTTGCAACATAAAAAATGTACTATTCCATCGAGTTTCCACAGACCTCACCAGCTGGAGTACCCTCTGCAGGTTGGGCCTCCTGCCACCTTCAACCGACTCATCGGAGGGCACCTCTGATGCGGACACCCCCTCCTCATCACTAGAAACTATGTTATTACCCTCCCTTATTATTTCCACTTGCGGCCTTCGCAGCTCAGCTGTGGCTTTTGCGCTGGCACGCATGTGGTTCCCCAGCGTGGAGACCCTGCCATCGTAGGGACATATGCACACTGCTGATGAAACAATTCCGAAGCAGCAGCAGCTGCAACAGTTGCAGCACACACAAATAACCACCAACATATATGCATGCACAGCAACACACACACCAAGACACACCAGCATCATAACTTACCGGTCTATTGCACTGCAAAGCTTTTGGCAGCCTTCGGTATGGGTGGCGCGGATGCGTAGGTTGGCCAAGCCATGGGTCACGACGTTGTGGAGCATGTGGCAGGCACAACGTGACCAATCTGCTATGCCGCCTCTGGGTTGCTCCCCAACCTCATGTGCTACCAGCTCCCCCCTAATAGCCCGCCTGATGTTGCTCCCAGTGTCCGTGACAAAGGACGGCCACCAGCCGGTCATCCCATACTTCTCCAGCTCCTTGCGCGCCAGGTCCACCACCACTGCATACACAAACACGTTGTGACAAGCAACAAACCACTTGACCAGCTAGTACTTGGGCAGTCGTTGCTGCCCATTCACCCCATCATCCCATACTTCTCCAGCTCCTTGCGGGCCAGGTCCACCACCAGTGCATACAAAATCTGCTTGCGGCAAGCAACAAAGGCGAATATCACAAATAACAAACAACACGACCAGCTGCCAGTTGGGTAGTCACTGCTACCCATTCGCTGCACAACCTCTCACCTTCAGCCGTGATGCTCTCCGCCTCCACAGGCACAGACCCCATGCACCTGCTCCACAACCGCCACTGGCGGTTGGCATGGCCGTCATGCTGGTGCGTCTCCTCCACCCAGTGCATGGTCATTAAAAAATACTCTCACCGTGTGCGAGAGCACCAAAGGTCGCAGGTGAAGGCTGGCCGCACCTTATTCCACTCCTCCATCCCCCGGAGCTTCTGCACTGCCTGACGGTGCATAGATGCCACCTGCGATAACAACAAAGACACTATTTTCAGGCTGACAACCAACACAGTTGTGTGCTGCGGATTGTATCACATGGACACCATGGGACAACAGAACATATTGCACACAATGCATGCGACGACGTGGTGACAGCGGACCTCGTTGGTGACAGCCTTCCGGCTGAAGGAGGTTCAGCGGCCGTTGAGTGCCTTGGACATGCGGCGGAAGTTTGGAGACTCAACAACGGATAGTTGAATGCTATCCGCTGCAGTCCAGCGGGTGATCGCTGACTGCATTTGCTGCCACGGGGCGGTTCCTGTGGCAAAGGCCTCCTGCTGCATGTAATGTGCCACTCCCACCTCACGGCCCTCCTCAGCCGTCCGCGCAAGAAACTCAGCCATGGGAAAAGCGACACCATCCGCCCGTGCTTTGTCTGCCAGCTCCACGGCAATGGACAACATCTCACAGCGTGGACTCAGGGAAAAGCCCTTATATACTTTTTCTCTCGGCACAGAAGGAGGGCCTTTGCCGCATATGCGGCAAATGATCTTGCTGTGGTCGTCTTCCTTCCCCGTAACACTGTCGTATCTTGCAAGGATGCCAGGCCGCCCCTCCTCTTCCACATACAATGGCTTCACCCACCGGCTGCCGCTCTGCCCAGGCCCCAATGTTGGGGCCACACACCTATTGCTGCCAGAGGCGACCCCCACCCCACCCCCTCCCTCCGTTCGGGCCCGCTTTGCCCTTGAGGGTGCATTCCCACCCTCGCTGCTGGCCGCGCATTTGACCTCGCTTCCAGAGGCAGCCCCCGATGCCCTCAATGGGCCCCCAGGTGTCACCACCAGCACAGATGCAGACCCCACCCTGCCACTCACGGACGCCCCCTCGGGATCCCCGGCCGGCAACTGCCCTTTAGATGCCCCAACAGCTGGCAGCTGTTGTAGGTTCAGAGCCCCCTTCGTGCTGGGTTCCAAATCCGAGTCCCCCAGGCCCCCCGCCACCAAATGCGAAAAGTCAAATAGGTCCGTGAGTGGGGCGCTGCCGCCAACAGACGCCCCCTGGCCTTCCCCCCCTGCCGCTACCACTGCCGTCCCCGCATGCTCAGATCCCTCACTTTGGGGGGATGGGGGACCACCTTTCCGGGCGCCCCTCTGTCTGGCCCCGGGCATCCCCTGCCGCAGGCTGTGGGGGGCCGCCTTGGTGATGTCGGGCCGGGGGCCGTGACTCCCCGGCCTTCACATGCCGCCGCCGCTGCGTCTGCTTGGTCTTGCCACCCATTGCAACAGGCGCAAACTGTGTTGCAGGGGGGCAGGGGCACCATGTTTGTGGACCGTGGGGCGCGCGGCCCACGCGTCAAATCTGATCGCTGCATTCTTATTGGTCCACGCATGAATTTGATGTCGTTATGTACTGTGGAGCGGCTTCTAGAACGGGTTCTAGGACGGCCTGGGACGGCCTTCAGAACGGCCTGAAATGGCCTTCGGAACGGCCTGGAACGGACTCTAGACCGGCCTGGAACGGACTCTATACAGGCCTTGGGCAGTACAGGAACGGACTCCTAGGTGGGCTGTACTGCCCTGGAACGGAATTGGGACGGCTGCATACCATCCCAGATCCGTCCCAGTCCGTTCCCAGCCAGGGACGGATCCGTCCCTGGCCGTTCTTGGGCCTGCCGGCCCAAGGACGGGGAGGACTCCGGTCCGTCCCCGTCCCCGTCCCCGTTCCTGGACGGGCCACCTCTGGACACAATTCAAAGAATTGAGGGAGTGGTGTGCAAGAAAGAGTTACACAGGAATACTCACCTCCCTATCACCACGCATCGATTGGATTTGTGGAATGGTTCAATCAAATATTGTTGAATTGTCTGAGGCACATTTGGACAGAGGAACCCAAGTATTTTACTATGATGGTCGAGCAGGTAGTGGAGGTCTACAATGACACGCCTCTCTTTTTGCTAGGGGAGAGTGAGGATACGCCTAACTCCTTTGCGTTTGGACTACTAAACCAGTTGTGGAATGCTTCAAGGGCCGTGTGAGGGCGGTTACACAAGTATGCATACCAGTAGTGTGCAAAGGCAAACCACAGGAAGAGGGGGCGACGTATCCAGCAAATATTCAGGGCGGGGACCAAGTGTGGTTGTGGAACACAAAGTCGAGACTTTGAAGGACAAGCTCGAAACGTGGTAGAAGGGTCCAATGCAATTGATTTGCCCCATAATGAATGTAGTTTGGGAGGTGTGGGGGCCAAAGGGAAAAATCTAGGTCAGGCATACGGATATGATTTGGCCATACAGGGATGCAGTTCGAGGGACAAAAGTTGTTCGCCAAATGTTTGTATAGTGTAGGGAAGCGTGTGAGAGCGAGGTATGTATGGTGGATAATTACAAGGTGAATGGCGTTATATATAGTGTGATTGAGCATGGCGAACACAATGATAAAGAAGCATGGTGAATATGGGAATAGTGGCTACCAATGGGGACATCCTTTGGGAGTATTATTTAGTTGATGTGCCTGTCTTCTAAGGCATCTGCTTATAGCCTTGCTTCCCATGCCTGAGGAGCAACCGTGTGTGAGAGTGTGCAAGAGTGTTTGGTCAACCTAACAATCGCCATCACGAATAGGGAGATCTCATCATCATTGTGAGCTGACGACTAAAACCGTTGATAAATATGGCGCCCAAATTATGTCTTTCAATATATTATTATATTTGCTGCTTTTGCCAAAAATACGGAACAAGATCCTCCCCCTACACAAAAATTGATATCCGCTAGTTTTGTATGATGGTTGCTGTGATTTTGCAGATTCTTTGTGGCATTCGCGTCCATTTGTCTGTGTATATCCACTTGCCCCCTTCTGTGCATTTACTTCATGTATGTGAGTAGAAGGAGTCCTTTCTTTCTTAGTTCACATTCAAAATCCATCTTTTGATGAAAGAGAATTTCCTTACATCTCTTGGGTCCATTATTTACCTTGGATTTGACTCTGAACTCTTTGAAACCATAACAGAAACTATGTAACCCATGAGAGGATTTCGTGGGAAATGGGATGTAACCTATCATGAACAACGAGCTGAAACTCCATGAGCAAGGAGCTGCCAATCATATGGAACACTTGAAACTGGCAGTGCATACAACTGGAGCCGAGTTTGTCAGCACGACGTGAATTCATAACGCACAGTTTTTGAAGATTACGATGCAGTGCGGGAATTTACATTCTGCGTATCATAGTACAACATCTGTTGTAGCGCCTGTTTGACATCAGCTGCAGAGGTGCGCAACAAAATCATCATTCTATCTGTCAGCATCTTTTGTAGGCACATGCTCAGAACCGCAATCTACGATACTGATCTGCACGGCGTCTTCTTGGGGTGTCTTGAAGGAGCCTGTATCGAATTTTCTGCACTTCTTCAAATGCGTGCCATGCCACAGCAGCGACCGTCCACAATCCCATCGACCATCGAGGATCATTGCTCCTGGCGACATTACAATCAATTAGTCAGGCGAGCCTGCCATAAATGTGATCTTTACTTTGGAAAGGCATGAAAAGTACATTGGCAATCTTGGTGCGCGCGTACGTGATGTGAATTAACCCATCTGATTATCTAAAGTCCGCTATGTTCAACGAATCTTGTATTTACATAACTTATACTTCCTCCGTCCAAAATTAATTGTCCTCTGAGTCTTGAGCATAACTTCCCAATCGTAACCACACCAGTTCTTAATAAAATTTCACAAAAGTAGTGCTTGGATAATGGACAATGTGCTGCGAACCAATCTGGCAATTGTCAGGGGCATGAGGTCAGTATCGGCCTGCCAGTACAGCAGCAATCAGCATGGACAGAGCAGAGCAGATGCAACGGACAAAGCTGGAGCCGGGCAAGGAAATGCAAGCTTGACACAAAGTAGGCTGCATATGTGCCAACAACTGGGCTTGGCCTTTGCGTTTGCAGAATCATTTTGGCGTTTACATTTTACGAGCAAAAAGGGGTAAACACATAAACGGCTATATTCGACATCGATACTTACGTACTTTTACGGCGCACTGAGACACCCAGGTTACATGATGAAGCCGCCAACACCATGTGTTTACGGCGTCGAGATCAAACAAGCCAATAATATTGCGCATACTGTTAATGTATCAGTTTCTTTTTTGCATATAAAGACAGCACCCGCAATACCCTGCAAAGCCAACGACCATTGGAACATCAGTCCATTTTCTTGCGATAATCGATGTCGCCACAGCGCAGGAATCAGTGCCCTGTGACGCGAACTTGCCTGAATACGGCAGCAACCAGTGAGGCGGCCAGGAAACATGCCGCGGTCTTTCTCAGGAGCGCACCGAGGGCTGCCAAATACTTGAGCGACTTCCGGCAGGTCGCGCAGGAATCTGTGTGGAGGTTCCATGCGCTTAGCGCGAACGAGGAGTGCCCCGCCATCTGCGCGACATCCAGGGTGTTGCCTCTGCCAGACCATTTTAGATCGGCGCCGGTGAGTCTGTCCAGCCACCTGCGAAAGGCGGTGGCCCCGACGTACAGGGGAGGGGAAACATCGGAATGCCGCCGCCAATAGACGCTATCCCGGAAGAGCACACCCCTGCGCGACCAACACAGGTGCTTCGGGCTCTGGTGATTACTTCTTATCACACCAGGCAAAGCCTATGATCAAGGGCTCATGAGCCAAATTCTGTAATGCTTTGGGCACAAAGCTATCAGCAACAAAAGTTCTATCGCAGCAAGCACGAATGAGGCAATGGAAAGTACCGACATTCGTAACACGGCACCTAGTGATTCAAAACAGCGCGGACTGGCGTATCCATTTTCGGCGTCGGCTGAAAGAAACGCCGAAATTGGGTTACCAGCACACATTCGGCGTTGCTTGCAACTGATGAAAGCGATTTAAGTTTTTCGCCATCACAGCTTTGGCAACGAGCACATAGCAGTTGTGGCCATGCAGCCAACTGCAATGTCGCTCACAGCTGCCGGGGACTGGGGCCCACCTGGAACCTTGGATGACGCCGATTTCCTGGGTGGATACATCTTGATAGGAGGCAACACTGGCGAACTCCTTCTCGCTGCCAAGGTGCCTCAGCGACGTCCTAACAAACCCGGGGAGTAGCATCAACGGAAGGAACTTCAAGAACCCAAAGGCAGCGTCCACCCCGCTCACGACCGAGAGCAAAACTGCCGAGAAACCCATCACCGAATTCTTGCGTTCAAGCTTGGAGAGCGCCCCGAAGCCCGTTCTCCTTCCTGACTCGAGGCGCGTTTGCTCTTGGCGTGTGGGGCCGCCGCAGCCAACAGAGTTCAGAGCGGAGCCGTGGGCAAGTGTATTGGCCATTACGAGACACGATGAGTTGAATTCAAGGGTGCTTCCATGATCAGTGCCATCATTCGGGGATTTATGAATGTCCCCGACTTTAAAATCCTTGCTAGTAGCGGGTCTGTTACCATTCGATTTTGTGCATTTTGAGTAACGTGTATCCAAGGGGTTATCGAGGGCGTTGACGCAGCCATTCCAAAGGTCCTGTACTATCTGCTCTGTGTCTGGGGCCGTTGTTTTCGGCTTAGCAGGCTGGCAGGCCCTGGAGTCTATCCAGGAAGTGGCGGAGCTGTCCGGCCACACCCAGAGGAGGCCGTAGGCTTCCAAAGTAGGGAACACCGCGACCTTGGAGCGGAAGGCAGTGCATCCGGCGCCCTCGTTGGCATGGGGGCCGTGGGTGCAATCTCCGTGGCGGTTGATTCGCGAGCCTGGGCCACAATAGCACAATCTCAGGCAGACTGTTGCTGCGCAGTGCAGTACTTCATTGGCACGCCAAACCCAATGCATGTTAAACAGAGCGCAGGAAGCTGTCTGATGAAGACACGTTCATTCGATGTTCACGGAGTGAGCTGCTGACATCAGCTGAAAATGCAGCTTTCGAAAACACACAATTTGCGAAGTGTGCGCAATGGGCCTTGTTCGTCCGGACTGCGACTTTAGGACATTGCTGCAGCAAATGCACCTTCCTCGAATATCCTACCACCCATTTAATAAAGCAATCTGAAATGTTACATTCAAACATTCTCAGCTGTGCTCGCCTCACTCAGAACGAATGATTCTCCACATCTCGCAAGCTCTGATTTACTAAACATACATTTGGTGGACACAAGCAATGGCATTAGGCTCGTCCATGTGCTGACAGGGTACGCGCCTTGTGGCGCACCACACGACACCTAGGCAAAGGCGGCATCCCAGACAGAAGCAGACGTTTGAATCGAGCTTTCAATCAATGGAAAATGACTTATTATTATGCCCAGCGCAGTTTAAAAATGACGAGGTTGAGACTCAGGAACCAGCTCTTCGCATCAGCGTGCAGATGTAACACACATGAATGACCGCCACTCGCGAGCATAAGCATCTCCACTATTGTCCAAAATGTCGGCGTGAATGTCAGCAGGACGTTCACGTACCACATCGTCAGCGCCAACGCCCAGCAACGCCCTGGCAAAAGGCAAGACACCTGGCGTGGCGATTTCTCCTGAGTCACACTTCCAGCATGCGGGATTCTGTGAACGCTGCGTGCAAAGACGCACAAGAAAATTCTGCGACTTCGCGGGTTCTGGGAATTGTGCGAAACGAACTCTGTCAATTCACGTACTTCTGACCGCACAGCCCAGTGAATGTGCTCCCATCACTCAGCGAAGGATCAGTGACAAATTGGCCAAGTGGCGCTTTGACCACGGCAACGTAGCCCTATCGGAGGAAGTAATTTGTAGCTCGCCCAGGTGTCATAACACCTGTTTGAGGGCCAGCTGCAAAACCAACTACAACCTTGTGGTAAAGCACAGACGACGCCAAGGGACAATGCGCTTGCAGCGGCACGGTCGACCGACGTCGGGCGGCGTTCTTGATACGCTGCTGGGCGGATTCCATCTCCTCGAATCCTCGAGGGTGGCACCCGGCTATATCGCCCTGCGGCCGTCAACACGGATGTGGGGGTTACGAGGGGTGGATGGGCGCCATGCCGGAAAGTTGCAAAAGAATGTCGGATGCTCATGAACCCGCTGTCCGCACCTACGCGCGCCTTTTGTGCGCGAATGCTGGCCAGGATCTGGCATGGTCGTCTTTGTGCATCGAGATCGAGGCCCCGTGGGTGCGCCAGCCTTCGCTGCCGAATGCGCATCGCCGCCAAGGGTAAAGGGTACAACTAACGGCGAAGATAAACAAGAGTGGGGTGGAAAATCTGCACCAGCGCAAGAGCGCTTACGGTGTTCGTGCGCAAGCAAGGTGCTCCCGTCGCCTGTGGTTAGAACAGAGCACCCCGGAAACAATGGAGGGGAACTCCGATCCGTCGCGCTAGCTGGTCATCCAGATGCCGATGGCAGGCGATGTGAGTCGCCATTGCCCCCGTCCTCTCCGACAGGAGAAGGATGGTTCCTGGTTCCCTCTGTCGCTGTCGCCTCGCTTGCGCCCAACATGGCTGGCCCCGCTCTATGCAGAAGTTCACACTGCATGGCTCTTATCCACAGTCCCTGTCATGCAATGACGTGACAGCACTTTTCCGTGCTTGTGACAGGTGATAATACTTGGCTAAAACGTCTCTTGGCCGAACTGTCGGTGATTCCGCAGCGGGTGTCGAAGACCAACGCGAGCAAAATTCTGCCCGCCACAACGTCGTTCATTCCGACGACAATAACCTGAGAGCCCGCAGTGCGTCTAACTCCCCCGAAGCCTACCCACACGCCAGACGACAATCGGGGTTCATCATCATCAAGACATCTGACATATCGAGCAAGGCCATCGGGACCACAGGGGTTCTCAACGCGTACACACGAGGGCAGCGAGCTTCGTTTCGGTGCGCGCGTTTGATCCGACGATTTGATTTGCATCCGAATGCACATCAAATTGACATTGGGGGTTGGGAAAGTCCTGGCGGCTGTCAGTCATCCGCATTGGCGTCGCCCGCGCCGCGGCCGCTGAACTTGCGGCGTCACTTGGCGCCACGCGGCGCCACGCTGCGCCTTCCCGTCGGCGTGCCGAAAGGCTGCAGTCTGCGGTGTCGCCGCGTCCAGTCGGGCGCAGGGGCCCGACCCGCGCCCCTCGCCCTATCTGATCAAAGGTTTCAGCAACCCTTGTTGCCAACGCTAAGCGCCCGCTCGCGCCTGGGCCACCGGTGGGGCGGCGCGGCGCGCGCTAACCCCAGGGAGCCGCTTCGCCGTCTGGCCGGCCCGCTCAAGGCCCGGCAGGCCGCTCATTCCGGAAGCCGTCGCCCCCAGGCTCCCGGACAGGAGCCTGGAGTTCGACATCTCTCTTCTAACGCCCAGGTTTGCTCATCGGGGCGGCGCTGCCCCCATCCCGAAACCAGCGTTGGAGACGCCCAGGGCGATCCTGGGGCCCAGTTCCCGCCCATTTGCCCTTTGAGCCGCCCCGGCCATTCTTCGCGTCGGTCGCGAGCCCCAATCAGGACAACGAGGCGCCGCGAGATGCCCCCGGCTGCATAGCTCGGAAGGGCCGATTTCACCTTGCGCGACACTCGCGCCGATCGCCACGCTCGCCTGGCCCCGCCCTGCATATTGTGTACAACACCATTCAACCCTCCAGTGCGCCTACCCCCCGGCGATCCGAGAGCGCAGTCCGCCGCCCCCGGCAAACAGCCGGGATGGGCCCCCTAAACCCTGGCTTCAAAAACACGCACCGTGAAAGCGACACTCCAGCGTGCCGTCCTCCCGCACCCTCCCCAGCGACAGGGCCACTCCCTTGTGGGGGCACCGATCCTCCACCGCCCGCCAGCACCCCTCCGCATCCTTCCACACCGCGATGTCCCTCTCCAGGACCTCCATCCTCCGTATCTGCGGCAGCCCAGGCTCGAACCCCTCCCCCCGCGCCGCGTCCAGTTCTTCCAGCCTCGCGATCGGCCGCCATCCCTTCCCCCGCACAAACTCCCCATCCCCGATCATGCCCTTTCGCGGCATTCCCGCATTCCCGGCTCGAGCGGACGCCTTGTGCGGGAAACCTTCCTCGAGGATCCAATGACGTCGGGATTGACATCCGAGCCGGCATGGCGCGGGAACGACCGCCATACGTTTGCAATAGTTCAAGCCACGAGGGTAGCAGTGGCAGCTGCGAGAGCCGTAGACCGGAGGCGCCATGTGGCGCCCAGACCTAGTGGGCGCTGGGCGGGTGCGGGGAGTCCTGGTCCCCGTTTGGGGGGAAGCGTTGAAGGAATGGCCTGGCGTGGCCACCAACCAGGCCAGGGTTTCAAAGGGTCAACGCGTGCGGAAGGGCAGAGCAAGTAATTTGGGGCGTAGCACAAGCCGCTGGGGCACAGCAATCATCACAATAGACAACCGGGGTCTCTGAGTCAACGAAGTCATCAGATCTCGATGATAGCCCGTGTAGACGCACGAACTGATGCGATATCTTGTTTGGTATGCATTGAAGACTCCACAAAACGCTTAGGTACCGTATTTACCCGGTATTAGTAGGCACCCCCTTTTAGTATCCACCCCCATCTTTGGGGGTCGAAACCACGTTAGTATCCATGACCCGGTGTTAGTATCCACCCCCAAACCTCAACAGAAACGAGCACAAGAGGGCTCGTTGGACTCGCCTTGGGGAGAAGAAGCTATTTTTCACGTCTTTGCTTGCGCAGCACTCTTGTTGCATGCCTTCGACGTGCAACAGTTGCTGCAAACAGCTCACGTTATAGCGCGATGCACTTGATGGCCGCAAGCTTCACAACTTAAGCAGCTGATTCGATGGCGAACGAAGCTGTTTGCTTGTCAAGCGACTGCAGGCCAAGCGTCCATGGCAAAGTTATGGGCCTGGAGTCAGCTGCAGACCTGCCAGCAGGGCTTATTCGTGTCGCAATTCTCGCTATCGCGCTCACCTCCGCAGCCATCGCGCTGGATCCCGCGGCACTCAGCTGCACAACAACGATTGAAAAGTGCATACGACCACTTCGACTATGCACACCGTGGCTTATCAGCCACACACACACACGTGCTTGCCCTGCGCTGTGGGATCTCCTTCGACTTTTCTTGTCCGTTGGGGGCACTCGATGGTTGTTGTTGGCAGCCCCAAGGTGCGCCTGGTGACACGCTGCATGCCACACGCCCAGCCGCCAGCCCTGGCACTTCTCACAACCGGTCTCCACACACTCGCCGCCAAGCTCGCCCAAGCTTTCCTTCAGGTTCACTGGAGGCGCGCGAACCGAACCCCACGGCAGAGCTGCCGTCCACACGAACGCGCTGGCATCTCCCGTCAAATTTGTTGCAAATGTACATTTCATTTGCATCAAATCTGTTCTGCCACGCAACGCCAGTCTGGCGTTGGCGCTTTGTGCGCACTGAGCCGCCGCAACACCAGGCGCCGCCAAGCAGGCGCCTCCCACCAAGCGGAGGGGAGGCGAACATGATGAACCGCGCAAGAAAGGCCTTGCCAGAGGAATGTCGAAGAGTCCTTCGAGCCCGTCCGACGGGCGTCAAGAGTGTCAAGTTCAAACGGAGGCAATGGCCAGTGGCAGCAAGGCTTGAGGTGTTGGAAGCTTGGCGCTGCAATGAGGAACTCCCACAAGGCGAGAGAAAGTCAAAGCGGTGGTTTTGTGAGTTAAAAGGATTGCAGACCACGCAATTGAATCAATGGCTTGCGCAAAAGGAGCTTGCGCTTGGCACTCACTGTACCTCCAAGCGCATCCGATCTGGCGATTCCCAAGATCGTGGGAAATTTCGACAGATGGAGAAAGATTTGCACGCGTGGATCCTTGATTTACGGGGGCAGCACATTGTTGTCACCCGCAGGAGCATTATGAGGGAAGCTTTGCGTTTGGTGCAACTCCCAAACTATGGTTATAGTGAAGTTGATGTCCGGGGATTCAAGGCAGGGCAGCACTGGTGCCAACGATTTATGGTCAGATTTGGCTTGGCACTGAGAAGAAGGACTTCTTGCCCACAGAAGCTGCCTGCTGACCTTGCACCAAAAGTGGAAAAGTTCCAGGAATATACCAAAAAACTATGCCAAGAGCTTGATGTGGGAGATGATCACTTGGACAATATGGACGAAACTCCTGTCTTTTTGGATATGCCCCACGAATTTAGTGTGGACACCAAGGGTGCCCATCACATCAATGTGCGCACGACAGGGCATCAGAAGAGTCGCGTGAGTGTTGTACTTTGTTGCAGTGCTTCAGGGCACAAAGCAAAGCCCCTTGTCATTCTCAAGCGGAAAAACAACAAGCTGCCTAGATTACCAATTGGGGGGAGATGGCCAGCATGTGTGGAGATCGCATGTCATCAGAAAGGGTGGATGGATGTTGGGGGCATGCGCACATGGTTCAATCGCTGCTATTTACCTTACCAACACTCCAGGTTGTTCTTCCGTACAGGTCGCACAGTTCTTACAATGGACAGTCTCAAATCGCATTTGGATTTTGAAGTCAAAAAAATGTACAGGCAGGCAGGGGCCCACATTGCGATTGTTCCCAGTGGTTGTACATCTGTGGTGCAACCATTGGATGTTGGGGTCAACAAAGTGTTTAAGGGTCACTTGCGAGGATATTGGAATGAGTGGATGGCAGATCGAGCCAACCATTCATACACAAATCAAAACAATCTGCGGGCGCCACCTTTGTGGCTGGTGTGTCAGTGGATTGAGAGGGCTTGGGGTGCCATTCAGCCAAGCACTATTCAGAATGCTTTTCGCGCGTGCAAGCTCATTGCATGTAGTGAAGATGTGTGGCAGAATGCTGTCGATGATATCAGGAATGCACTGCACGAGGTTGAGGATCAGTTGGTGGCAGGACCTGATGATTTGGGAGAGGATTCAGAGGGTGTTGATGAGGATTTTGATGGCTTTGCATCAGATATGGATGTTGACAGTGACTGATTGTGAATGCGTTTCTGCGTTTTTGGTTGGGATTTTGTGACTTTGACTTGGTGATGTGACTATTGTTGTATTGCATCTTGCATTTTTTAAAGCCTATTTTGGGGCATTTCATCGCCTATTTTTCAAAAATTTTCTTGTCTACTCCTTGGATCGGGGGTCTAAACCATGTTAGTATCCATGACCCACTATTAGTATCCACCGCTCAATTTTGGGGTCCAATACACGCCTACTAATACCGGGTAAATACGGTATGTTATGCGCAACAAAATTAGAAGCATGCATGTATGTACACAGAATGCGGAAATGGACTACTCTTTCCTTCACAGAAAGGGTCAGGCTTGTTATTTACGTTTACGCTTATGCATTATGTAATTTTTACACGTTAAAAACCAACATTTGCAAAAAGAAACTATTTTTATGGCTGTATTGGCATTCTTCCGGACCGTTGTGACACCCAGGTTACAAGATAAATGCCACATACAATGATCAGTCCTCGGCCCCTGCGAACACTCACAACACACTGGTAATAATTCGACCATTTTACACGGTGTGCAATTGGACAAAATCGTGTACAAATCGGATGCTTCAGAGCACGATTTTACACGATTGCTATAATCGTGTAGTTTTCAACCTTGTGTAGTACACGAAAGTGGTCCACCTTACCGCCATGGACAACACGACAAAGCACACAGTTTTACACGATTTCAACAGTGTACCAGCGGCAAATGTGTATTTTGTGATTAGTACACGATCGGTACACGATGGTCACACGACTTTTACACCATTTTGACAAGCGCAACATGGTACACGAATTTCTGGACCGTGTACTTTGGCCGATTTTTTACCAGTGACATAGCGTTCACCTCGCCCTCGGCAACGACGGCATGGAACAAGAGTTCGTTTTCTACCCATTCCAGCGCGTCTGGCTGCCATTCCCAGATTCCCTAAGTACTTAGGGATGCATGCAGACTAGTCTACATGCATTGCCCTTATGTACAAGGAACTGTATTTACGTTGTACTTACGTGTTTTACCTGTTTTTGTGTGTAACAACATAAAGCAGTCAGTTTTTGCGTCGTAAATAACAAGCCTGGGAATGGCGATGTGGGGGGCAGCCCTGGGACATCACCACATCCAATCACATTGATTGCCCCATTTCGCGTCAGAACCAGCGGTTCTGAACACGTGGCCCATGTGTTCAAAGATTTAAGCCAGCGACTAACTTCAGTCATGAAGAATAGAATCTGCTTATTTAGTATCTGCCTACTATTATCTGAATAAAAATCTGCTTGTTTTTTGGCACAAATTTTGTCAAGCTGGGGTTTTAGGACCTTGGGCTCGAACCCAGTGATCACTTTTTGAGGCAAATAATCGTATTGAAAAATAGAAGTTCAACCGACCAGAGCTGTGGGATTCGAGAGTCTGTGAAGACATCAAGGCCTTTGCATGCTTGTATTGGTATATGCATGCGAGCGGGTATGTGCTCTTGAATTCAATGTATAGTGGACATATGCATCAATGCCATGTATAGTACCATGCATGATCACATCTTCTGAAAATTTGGCAGGCGTTTATACAATATTGACAGCCCCTTGCATCAACGCCCCTCAACAAACACGATCTCTTAAGGTCAGCATCGATTCGAGGGCCTATCAAATCTGCATAAAAGCCTGCCAAATTTCCAGATGTATCCTAGACCTGACAAGCGAGATGGTTGATGCAACATTGCTGCAACACTGATTTTTTGGAATGCTACTCTTTGTTGGATGATTGATAAGCACCGACGTCACAGAGCAATTGATTCAACTGAAGTTCAGCAATATTCATTACTATTATTCAATGAACCCGTTGTATCAAACCTCATCAACGTTGCATCATCGCTTACTGAATTATCGGATGATTGCTATGTGTAGATGGGACTGTGTACGCAAATATACACCTCAGTGTGCGTGAAAGAGATAAACTCCTGTTCAGGAATGGTCTTTACATTTACAGCTCCATTTTTGCGTTCATGTTGTTAGGCAAAAGAACTCGTAAGTAGAGAAGCGGCCATTCTAGCGGCCATACTTACGCAACTTTACGGCTCGCCGATACGCCCAGATTACATAATGATGTCCCAAACAATGGTGAGTCATCCAATCTCTCCAGCACCAGGAATGCAGCATCCACTTCATCCTCGGCAAGGACAGCGATATCGTCGAGCAAAAGGTCTCTTTCTGCACATATCAGCGCTAAGATGCCACTCCCCAGATTTTGTAAGTTTATATATGTTGTCTTTATGTACACGGGAGGTATTTATGTTGTATTTGCGCATTTTTAGTTATTTTCACACATAAAAACGTAAAAGCTTGTTTATGCATAAAAGCATAAAAATTATTCTTACATGTAAGAGCATAAAAACTACTTCAACTTATAAGAATATAAATATGATCGTGACGAGCGTGGCCGGCGACACCCCTTTTGAAGCCGCAAAGCTGCACATCATGCATCTACGGTCCTGGTCGCACACTGGACAGCCACGGTTCCCGTAGTTATTTGCATTGCCGGGCTGTCTTATCCACCCGTTTCCCCACTCCCAAGCCTCATTTCGGTGGGCCTCCTCTGGTGCAGCGCCCCTTTCTACCCTTCGGTTAACCCCTTCCCAGTATAAAAGGGGCCACGCTTTGGGTAGCGCAGCCTGAGCGGCCTTTTTGCGGGCCCGTTCCTTTAATTTTTTTTGCGTTTGTCTAGGGCTTTCGCAAGCCACTCCCCCTCCTCATAGTCAACCAAACCGAGCACGCCTTCAAACCGCACCTAAGCTCGATACTTTGGCATGGTTAAGACTTGCCATGTTGACTCTGTACACCAAAGCATCTAGGCGAGGGGAGCGCCTCCGTTGCCCCCGGCCAGCGAAATAGCAGCACCTTGTGATACGGTTGCTTTGGTAGATGAATTAGATGTATTTGATTACTCTAAATGGGTCTGAGTTGGGTAAACTAGCCCTGTGGTGGTTATAAAGGACATGGGACAATGAATGGAACAATTAAAGACAATCTTGTATAATGTACAAATGTAGTAACCGCCCGGGGATTCCGACTCCCCGTTCATCCGACCTATGCACCCGAGGGAGCTTCCAAGCTCCCGCATCATTGGTTTCGGAGCGCGGAGCGTTCGAGCGGTGAGAACACACCGGCCGACGGCCGGGATGGCGAGTGGGGATCCTCGCCTGGCGAGGATTCCCAGACTCCTGGCCCAGGAGTCTGGGAATCCGGGGGGCGAATCGGCCGGGCAATTGGTGCCCTATCGAGGCGGGCCGACCCCCATGGAGCTGAATGGAACCGGCGGAGGAGTGATGGCTTTGCAGCACGGCGAGGAAGACGATCGACCGGAGCAGCTATTGCTGTGGCACGTGGGGGCTGTCGCCGCCGCAGCTGCGCGTCGAGCGACCCTATTCGCAGTCGCGGAATGGAGCAATTCGGCCGGGCAGCAGCAGAATGCCGCCCTCCGCGGCATGGGCGAGTCGCTCGGGCAGCAGCTCGAGCAGGCGGTGAATCAATCAGCGGCGCAGCAGCTCCAGCAAGGCCACGAGCTGCAGGCCTTGCAGGAAGGTGTGCATGGCAGAATGGCCGCGCAAGAAGGGGCCACTTCGGTGATCGGCGCCGGGCTGGAAGGTGTGAGGCAAAGAGCTGAAATGCAAGCGAGTGAGCTCGGCAGAATGGAGACCGCCGTGCAAGGAGAGTTGCGCAAGGCTCAAGACTGGATCGGCGAAGAATTGGATTGTAAATGGAGCAGATGGGGAAGAGGCTCGGGGAAACGGAGAAGCATTTTACGGCAACCAACCAGAAGTTGGTGGATGAGGTGCAGTTGGTGGGCGCGACCGACGGCGGACGGTTTGCAAGGACTCAGGAGGATGTTTCAGAGGTATGCAAATGGCTGGTGGCGTTGGAATCAGAGAAAGGAGGCCACGATGCGCAGTTGGAGGCGCTGGCCAATGCTACGGGAAAGGCCTCCGAGGAGGCTTCGATTGTGAACGAAAGCTTGCGCCAAGCGGCGCGAGTGTTGGGCGACCTCGGCGCCACCGTTCAAGTGCAGCAAAATGCGCAGGAATTGGTTTCCGAACGAGTGGAAAGCATGGCTGCGAGCCATGCTCGAGAAACGGCCTCCATGGCCGGCGAGCTCGGTGGCATCAAGCGCGCCATCGAGGCGCTGGACCGCAGGATATCCGAGGCAACGTCCAGCCTTGTCGTTTGGCCGGCTATGCCGCCCTCGACCGTTCGGAGTCGGTCGTCATTGCTGGTGGCCTCGGGCGCGGAGGATGCAGGTGCCGCGGAGGGAGATGCTGCCCCCGTGGGGCCTGTTTGCGAAAAGGTTACGCTTTACGAGGGGTTACGCACCCCTGGCGTAACGGGGAGCTGCAAGACGGTACAAGGTGTGAGTTTTGGAGTTCCTTCGCTGCCCGTCGGTGCTGTGTCATGGAGTGAGAATCCTGTGAACTGGAAGGTGAATCAGGATGTGGACTGGGATGCATTTCTGAACAAGCAAATTCCCAGCAGTATGTACTTAGGGACCATGGTAACTACTGTCCCAAGTACTACAGTGCAAACCACTATGGCACCGCTGGAGAACTTGGAAATTGCGAGCAGCATTGCAGCACCATTGTTGCCTCCTGGTATCAGTCAGACAGCAGGCACTTCAGTACAGCCTGGTCAATCTTCCCGTGGTCAATCAGCTGGTCCGAGTGGAGTACCGTCACGAGTGAGTGGAGCTGGAGCAGCTGGAGCTGGATTCCCTACACAGTTGGCTCGCCAACCTCCTTTCTGGGGGGTAGGCGTGCCAGAGGATCCCTACAGCGGGCTGGGATCATACGGATCCCTGGGTGGTGGAGCTGGAGGATCAGGTGGTCACGAACCACCAAGGAGACCACCCAGAAGGTCACCCTCAGGAGGCCCGCCTGGTGGCCCGCCTGGAGATGGCAGTGATGGCGGAGAGGACGATTTGATGGGTGAGAGAGAGTCATCACATGGAGGTGGGTTGCCGGATGTTGGACACAGAGCTGCCGCTATCCCTATCGACACTGGATTCGGGAGATTGAGGATTCCGATGCCAGACAGATTTTCTGGCCACCATCAGGATGTGAGCTGCACAGAATGGGTGCTGGCCATGTGCAGATGGCTGCGTGGCAATGCAGTGGACGAGTCACGCTGGCTGTCAGTGATGTCAGCAAACTTGTCTGGAGCTGCCATATCTTGGATGAACCTGGTAGAGTTGCAGATCTATCAGAGGACACGAGCGCCTTTTGCTGGTTGGCGAGAGTTTACTGAGGCGCTGTGTGGCACTTTTGAGTCAGCCACATTGGGAGAGCAGGCTAGGCGCAGACTCCACACTCTACGTCAGTACAAGTCTGTAGAGGCTTACGTCAGGGAGTTCTAGAAATGGAGCTTCAGATAACCAGACATGTCTCGAGCAGAGCGTTATTACTAGTTCATCGAGGGCCTCAAGGAGTCCATGAGATTGATAGTGGCTTCTTGGGTGCCAGAGGACCCTGATCAGGCGATCTCGACAGCTCTGCGTCTTTCTAGCCTTTAGCATGGGGGCTAGGAGCAGTCTCAGGGGCAGAGCCAGGGCAGAGGTCAGGGCTAACAGTCTGGTGGACGTGGACGAGGCAGAGGACGTGGCCAGCAACAGCAGCAGCATCAGGTTCAGGCAGTCAGTCAGTCTCAGCAGCAGCAGCAGCATCAGTCTCAGTCTCAGTCAGATTCAGTTGCAGCAGTTCAGCAGGGTGGCAGAGGCAGAGGCAGGGGTCGTGGACAGTAGGGTAGTGATGGTGGCCGTGGTGATGGCGGTCGTGGGCGTGGTGTGTGTCGGCTCTGCAAGAGTCCGGGGCACTATGTCAGTGTTTGCCCGCGGCTGGAGGAGGCTGCTAAGCGGTTAAACTAGCCGCGGGGCAGCATGCACCGCCCACGCTACCCCGGAGAGAGCAGGGTGATCCGGCCAGGAGAGCAAGTCGCCGGACGCTGGAGATTTCTGGGCGGAAGTTTGTGAAGGTGAGCCATCCTCGGTGGAATTCTGTGTTGGTGGGGCCATGTGTTGTTGTTGTGGCCTCAGAGGAGTCTCATCTGTCTGGGCGCACTGGCTCAACTGCAGTAGATGGTCAGAGTGTTGTTTCTAGTGGTGACCATGATGTAAATGCCGGAAAGAAAAATGATGTGAGCACTGACTTTTTCCCCGCAGTCAGTGATAGCTGTGTGGTTGGGTCACAGCTAAGGTTGATAGTATTGAGCAACCTGTTCTTACTGGCAGCCAGAATTTCTGTGATGAGAGGCTGACCAGTTCTGATGCACCCAAAGCTGGTGGTGGTGATGTAGAGGGAGAAATGGTGGGATTGCGCACCCCACTTGTTTGTCCTCTAGCCAGTGTTGGGTTCATGGGATACGAACTTTTAGGCAGTATAAACCGGCATGCAGTTGTGGCTTATGTCAATAGTGGGAGCACTGTGAACTATATTTCTGAGGCAGTTGCTCGACGGATTGGTCTTTCACCGGACGGGAAATCGGTGAAACTGCAGATGGCTGACACGACCATGCGTGAGACATTGGGTCGTGTGCTTGGGGTGAAATTTCGCTGCGGTCAGTTCATGAGCACTTTTGATGCAGATATCTTCCCAGGATTAGCTCATGATGTACTCCTTGGTTTGCCTTGGTTGATTAAAGAGAACCCCTATATTGATTTCCGGTCAGGCAGGATTCAGGTCTTACAGGGGCAGGATTATGTGGCACTACCAACGGCCAGTTGTCCAAACCAGCAGAAGACATCATCAGAGGACAACCCATTCAGTGGCCAGAAGAACATGCTGATGGTGGTGATCAAGCCAGTCGATGATGGCAGCATCCCTGTAGAGACGATCCCAGAAGATCAGGAGGGATCAGATGTGAACAAGTTGAAGCGTCCTGAACTACCGGAGCAGATCATTGCAGCACTTGACGAGTATAGTGAGGTTTTCGCTAAGGATCTACTAGCAGGTATTGCGCCAGTGCGGAAAGGTCACCAGTTTCATATTGAGTTAGAAGATGGAGCTCAGCCAGTCAGCCGCCCACTCTACAAGCTCAGTCCTTTGGAGCTGGAGGAGGTGAAGCATCAGCTGGACTACTTGTTGAAGCAAGGATATGCACGTCCATCAGAGTCACCTTGGGGAGCGCCCATCATCTTTGCCCCCAAGAAATATGGAGGATTGAGGATGTGCCTGGACTACAGGTGGCTCAACAAAGTCACCAAGAAGAACAAGTACCCATTGCCGCTTCCAGAGGAGCTCATGGACAGGCTGGCTGGAGCAAAGGTATTTTCGAAACTGGACCTGCGTAGTGGATACTGGCAAATTCCTATCAGGGAACAGGATGTGGAGAAGACTGCCTTTAAGTGTCGATATGGGCAGTTTGAGTTTCTTGTTTGTCCATTCGGAGTGACCAACGCACCTCCACAATTTCAGGCGATGGTCAATGATATTTTCTGTGATATGATGGACAAATTTCTGATCGTATTCCTTGATGATCTCGTAATTTACTCGCGGAATATGGAAGAACATCAGCAGCACTTGAGAATGGTTTTGGCTCGTCTGAAGGAGCACAAGTTGTTTGCCAAAGTGAGTAAAACACAAATAGCTATGAGCAGTACTGATTTCATTGGTAATTGGATTTCTGGAGATGGTGTTTCACCTATGCCAGTCAAGATTCGTGCCATTCAGCAGTGGAAGAAGCTGGAGACTGTTACAGATGTGCACAACTTTTTGGGTATGGTCAGCTTCTATCGACGCTACATACGCCGATTTGCAGAGATAGCCGGACCATTGCACGACTTGACCAGGAAGAACATTGTTTGGCATTGGGGACCCAGACAGGAGCAGGCATTTGAAGATTTGAAGAGAGCATTGACTACTGCTCCAGTCTTGATTCTTCCTGATCCCAGTCTTCCTTACTTGGTGGTGACCGACGGGAGCGATGTGGCGATTGGAGCTGTGATTATGCAGGACTAGGGCAAAGGCAACCAGCCTATAGCCTTTCTTTCACGCCGATTGTGTCCTGCAGAGACCAGGTACTCTCCATATGACAAAGAGATGTTGGGGATTTCATACGCCCTCAGGCAATGGAGACACTATCTGGAAGGATGTGTTGGAGGTGTTATTGTGATGACAGATAGCAGCCAGCTACTACCTTCATGGAGCAAAAGACTATGTCTCGCACTCAGGCGCGCTGGCTGAAGAGTGGATACTTCGAGAGCATCATGCCAGTGATGAAGTATATACCAGGCAAGGCCAATGTTGTGGCAGATGCACTCTCCCGCAGTTTCACAGTTCAGACTCATCCTGATTTAGTTGCCAGAGTTCAGTCTGCAGCAGTACCTTGTGTTGAAGATTCAGAACGAGAGGCATGGTTGCATTCACTGAACACAGATGCAGGTACTCGTGATGTGTTGGTGAAGCTCAACATGGGACAGGTTGTGAGGGGTTACTCAGTAGATCAGCATGGGATTTTATACTACCACTCAGCAGGGAACGAGCGCAGGATTATGGTTCCCACCAGTCAGTAGCAGCATATTCTTAAGGAGCACCATGATGTACCTACAGCCGGACACTTGGGTGTTGAGAGGACTGTGGAGATGTTGCAACGAGTTTACTGGTGGAAGGGGATTCGTCAGTCAGTGAGGGACTACATCAGAACCTGCCCGAAGTGCCAGATGTTCAAGTCAGAGAATCAAGCACCAAAAGGACTTCGGCAGGCGATTCCAGTTCCAACAGCTAAGTGGGAACAGATTACCACTGATCTTGTGACGGATTTACCTGAATCACATGGACATACAGCTGTTGCAGTATTTGTGGATCGACTCACCAAGTTTGTCATTTTTGTTCTTTGCCGGAAAGAGTTGAATGCAGTGGGCTACGCGAGGCTGTTTTTCAATAATGTCTTCAAGATTTCAGGTCTACCTCGCGCTATCATCAGTGATAGGGACCCCAGATTTTTGAGTAAGTTCTGGCAGGAGCTTTTCAGACTTCTTGGCACCAAATTGCGCATGTCCACTGCGTACCATCCGGAGACAGATGGTCAGTCCGAGGTCTCCATACGCACGCTGGAAAATTTCTTGAGGCCATACGTTGAAGAGCATCCAGAGGAGTGGAGTACCTACCTTCCTTTGGCAGAATTTGCAGTGAGGAATGCTATCAACGTAGCGACCGGATATAACCCGTTTTATTTGATGTATGAACAGCATGTACAGGCTCCAGTGGGACTCATGGCTGAGAAGACAGTTGACACCAGGGTAGAGTCAGTGGATGTTATGGTCAGCAGGATGCAGAAGGTGGTGTTCAGTGCTATAAAGCATTATGAGAGGGCACAGGAGAGGATGGTTACAACTGCCAACAAGCGTCGTCGTGATGTACAGTTTCAGCCTGGAGATGAAGTTGTGGTGAGAACAGCATTTTTGCCCTCCACAACTTTCAAGCATATTCCAGTGAAGATCAGGCATCGTTACATTGGACATTTTCAGGTGGTGAAGGCAGTTTCCCCAGTTGCATACACTCTCCAGTTACCATCCAGCTGGCGCATTCATCCGACCTTCCACATTGAGAAGCTGAAGAAGTATGAGCGCAGTGAGACGTTTCAGCACACCGTCAGTTCGCCTCCGGAGTCACTAGAGGTAGAGGGCGAGCAAGAGTTTGAGGTTGAGGCGATCATCAGACATCATGGCAGCGCTTCTAGAAGACAGTACTTGGTAGCCTGGAAAGGCTATGAGCTTCATGAAGCAACCTGGGAGCCAGAGGCCAACCTCACGCATTGTTCGGACCTCGTTGCAGAATACCTCCTCAGGCTACAACGACAAGAGGCAATCAAGAAGACCAGACAGAAACGCCGAAAGAAGTGATGGACTGCATGGACATATGGATTGCAAGGGTTCATTATGAGTTGGATCGTGGTATGGGACACGGCTAGTCTGACTTATTGTGGATTTCTGTTAGGTACGCCGTATCTTCTTTCTTGCTGGTTTTCTGGGTCATTGGTCTCGTGGCCGAGGACGGCCACACTTGGTGGGGGGGGGGGAGAATTGATACGGTTGCTTTGGTAGATGAATTAGATGTATTTGATTACCCTAAATGGGTCTGAGTTGGGTAAACTAGCCCTGTGGTGGTTACAAAGGACATGGGACAATGAATGGAACAATTAAAGACAATCTTATATAATGTACAAATGTAGTAACCGCCCGGGGATTCCGACTCCCCGTTCATCCGACCTGTGCGCCCGAGGGAGCTTCCAAGCTCCTGCATCACCTTGACCACGCCACGTGAAAGGTCTCGGTTTGCAGTAAGGCCGATCTGCCTCTGGTGCAGCCCAAGCGATGGATGAGTCCGAATCCCATGCCACTCGGTTCACTTGGTAGTGGTGGCGGACTGCCTGCCGGAAGCTGAACGCCCACTAACGCGTGGGAATGGAGGAAACGATGTAGGCTTTCCGTCGGAGGCACATCGGTCTCGTTGTCCTCAAGAGGCGCCACTTCCATGTCCAGGGTACTACCGTTCGCACCCAGAACTCGGGTATGCAAGTTCCGCTGGCCGCAAACCACTCAAAAGGCACCCCGCAGGGTCCTATTACAACCGCGAGAAGGTCCCTCTACCCTTCCATGGTGAGTGCATTCATTCTTGGCCCTCTGGAAAGGATCGCGCTTTCACCTTGCCCGTCCATTGCGAGAAAGTCCGCAATGTTGGGGACACTCGCCATGACTTCCCGGACCGTCATGCACTATTAGCAGGTTTTGGAATTTGCTTGCACACCGTGCACAAGCCTTCCAGGCCGAGGGTTCTTAACCGGAGGCGTTTCGGGCACAGGGCTCATTCTCGTGGCTCTGTATGGATGACTTGGCCGTTAGGCTATGTAACACATCAAAAAGTGGCTTAGTTGCACTAGGCAACATATAGGACCATCCCCATACCTTTGTCAGTATTAGTGGGGAAACATGGGAGGCCAGTGCAATGCAAATCGGTCGCGCTTTATCATAGTACGACATCCAAATATGGATATCAATCAAACTATATTACTAATAAGCAAATAAGAGCAAATGTACAAGCCTTGTACTTAGGCCTTAGGCCCATCCTTGTCCCGTCCAGCCTGGGTGGGGCTTTGACAGACTGGCATTGAGTTTCAGTTGCATTCCAAACTCCCTTTCAAATGTTTTAGGGCTGCAAATCAGCCCGACCACTTGTCAGTGTCTGTATTGCCCTGCGGGCCATGCACTAACATCTGATTGAGCCTCAGACGGCAGAAATTCTAGTGTGCACTCTGCCCTGGCTTAATGCATCGATTTAATGACAACGCCGCCTATTTTACCGCATTGGCGGTTTGTACAAAAACATCTGGCCGTTTCAGCGTTCCCTTCCATTAACCATGGTCCACCATTTGGAGCAACCTTGACCATCGTCAAGGTCATATAAAGGTCTCGTTATGCCCTGTCAATCCTTTGTAAATAATAGCCAGTTTTTCATGTACTTTGCTTACACAACTCCTGCCTATGCGTCCTATCGGTGCCCCTAAATGGAATGTTTTAACATGTTCTCCTTTTCTTCTTTTTACTCCCAGCTAGTTGTCTTTTTTTATCAGGCTCACACACTGCCTATCACTACGAAATCCTGATCCATACTTAAACAATCGCTGAACGAAAGCTCTTGGATTTGCATGAAAGGTCATATTTCATGCCCTCCAAACCCTGCCATCTAGTGTTGCCTTTTTGTAGAATAAGGGGCACCGCCATCCCGAGACCCCATGAGCAGTTAATCATTCTCTGAGTCAGTACTCAGTCAGGTGTTATTAAAGCTTCTTTTGACCGTTCACAAATGTGAAGCCGTTGTAGAGCCAGGCAGCGGCTGATGATCGGCATTGTTGACTTCTTCAGCTTTCCCTCCTCTTTTTCTTTCTTTTTCTTTTTCTCTTTTCTGACATTCACCCTGACTGGTTATTTTTCATGGTGTCCCAGTCAGCTGCCATACGTCTGTCATGAGCCCGCCTTTGATGTACCGGTGCTCATGACTAACGGCAGTTCTAACATCCGCAAGAATAACCCCTTTTGCAAATTTACATTCTTGCCCGTGAAAGCGTAAACCTAAACAACGTCAACGTAATAACAAGCCTGCTCCCAGTTTATCATCGATTCGAGGAAACTGAAAGATGCGCCACTTGCCGTGTGTCTCCCCACCTGCTTCGCAGACATCATCGGAGCATCTGCATGGACGGATCCCCAATGATATCTTTTAGCTACGATTGCTCTCAACTTGTGCATGGGGTATGCAACTGCCACACCATTGTTTACTTTATTGGTGATGACGACTTTGTCCATGCCTCTACATGTTGCAACAGATTTCGGAAACGTTACCCAATCCGTGAGCTGCCCCATCTACTTGCACTCATAACGAGACCTCTGCATCCGTCACAGACGCCCTGCGATCGCTGCGCAAGTGATATTGACTTCTGCATTGCTGTCAGTGCTATGGCGAGACTCTCCGCACGTGGCGCCATCACGTTCATCCTGCATGTGGGTATGGCACAACTCCCCTGCCTCCCCCCACATGAAGGGTCTCATAATGCATGCATGTATGCAATGCATGCATCACGGTCCACATCACGCTTGCGTTGGGGTGGTGCAGCCACAACCCAAAGAACATCATCGATTGCCCGTACCGCGGTCGCTTGTTGTATTTTGATCTTGTCAATAAGAAAAAGCACCCCATGGTGCTCACGTCCTACAAACTGTTCCCACTGCCCGTGCCATCCCTCACACGTATCGTTCGTTCTAGGTGTCCAGTGAGCGACACAATCATGTACACTTCATAACCCAGGCGGGTACAATGGAGGGAACGGATTGGGGGGCCATCGCTACGTTGTTGCCTCACCACACCAAGTAGAAAAGTGTCCTCAAAGTATTGGATCAAAGTTGGTGATATTGCAGAGAGCGGCAAAGAAATGGTATTGTAAAACAAGTGCCCACCTTGTCTGGTACGCAATTCACTGACAATACACCAGCGGTACACTTCATCACACGGACGACACCATTCTAGCAACCTAGCGCGACTTAGACACATAATAAAATGGTGCGATGTGGCCAACTTTTCTAGCGTTCACGGAGCGACAGAAAGCTGCTGGACCATTGCGCAATTTACTGTTGCCCCTGGCGCTCCAGTGGACGAAGGCATTGGAGCAGCAGCTTGCAGCAACTGCTCTTAGCCTTCCAGACGAGCAGATGGGTATGCGACACACTTGCAATTCGTCTATTGGCTGCTTCGGAGTGCACATTGCTCCCCAAAAAATCCCCACATACTGTACAAAGAGATGCTTATGGCTGAACACATTCCCCACTCGCCGAAAGACTATCCCAATCCTCCACAGGGCCACAGAACCCCCCAATTATTCACAGATATGTTTGCCCATGCGTCTTTGCAGGAACCAATGTCTTCTCTTCAAAACGAAAACTGCGGGTGCGTCTTCAATTGGGCCATTCGTGCGAGTACTCCGGGATGCCCGTGCTGGGAATGGCACTGATGAAGGCCATGCGAAGCTTTTGCACTTGGAAACGAGCGAGAAGCGCCGCTGCACCAGCGACCACCGCCGCCAATGCCAGTCGCGGGCTGGCCGTCCTACAAGCAAACAAATGGACTAAACCTTTGAAACTGGAACAGATCGAGCAGGAGTCGTGATGATGGTTCAACCGCATGGAAACACAAATGGCACAGCATTGTGTGCTCACAATCGGGCGACTGGCAACCAGTTGGTACTACAAGCACCAGAAATGCCACAAGTGCTCGTACAGGCATGCATTCCCAGAAGTGGTGCATGCACTTTGTTCTGTAATTTGCAGTGTGTTCATCTCTAGGCACTGACTAAACTGGCACCGAACAAGTGGTCAAAAGAATACGATTGGCCCATTTCCAACCAAGTTGTAACACGGTAAATATTGCACGACTGCTCGCAGTTTCCTGTGCTCTGGCCACGAAGTGGCCACACACTTTCAAATATTTAGAATGGCCAAAATTTCTGGGTATAAGTAGGTCCTTCCTTGCCTGATGGCGGCCAGAACCAGCCCCAGTCCAAAGAACGCCGCTGCCACCGTCGAGGCCACAACCTCCACCTTCCCAAACCATTTCAGGGACTTGCGGCAGGAGGGGCACCACTTGCTGTGGCGCTCCCATCGATTGAAGAGGTCGGAAGGGGAATTGTTTAGTACGATCTCACGCTCGTTTGTGTCACCAAACCAGGTGGGTCCCCCCCCCGCGTATCGATCCACCCAGTTCCGCAGTGCCAAGACACCAACGTTTGAGGGCGTTGGGAGGTGGTACTGGCTGCGCCAGCTGCCGCCATTCCTGGGGAGCCATCCATCGGATCGATCAACAGTGCATGAAGCGAATGGCACACAATCGAAAGTGCAACACAACGCTGACAGGAGCAGATTGGTTTACGTGTGCAAACCTTATTTCATCACTTGATTCGGTATGTAGCCACATCGGAGATTTCTAGATTTAGACAGAGACACTACAGTGCTTCGACATGCAATAATTGTGTGAATCAGGGGTTGAAATACATACAATCTGATCACAACAGCTGCAATCACTGCACCGACATCCAAGGAAGGTAATCATCTAAAATATCTGCTGAAATGAGCTGAAAAAAGTTAAGCACAATGCATGTCATGAGCCAGGTCGATGGTGTCCAAATACATGCTGACCAGGTTTCAAAACACTTGTCAACAGAAATGTATGCACAATCGCTTGGAAGATGCAAGGGCTGGCAGCAAACGGTGAACAAAGGGTTAGTGAGACTTCCAGTGAACATGCTGGCATCTTTTGCTGATAGCTGGCCGGTTCAGAATGGCAAACAGACTGTCCACCAGTAAGGCTGGGCTGAGTGTTGAATAGCGCGAACAGCCAATTTTCTCCATTCTCTCACAAACTGTGGGAAATGCAGCTGGTTTTTGTTGCTGCCCTGTACCATCACCACAAGAAAAAACAGGCCAGCATGGACAGCCACTGCTGAGTGTTGCAAGTCTGTGGTCAAGTACCCACCCATTCATCGCAGACATTTACTGTTCATACCCTCACACACCACAGACAGTGAACATCCAAACTGTTTTTTAGAACAGACTATGTGCTGCCACTGTGACCATAGCTGTCTTATACTGGCAAGAGAACTGTTGTGCCAACGAGGAAGATTACTGCACTGTAGATATTGGAAGGTGTGCTTTAGGTATTATTTGTCAGGCACATGCAACCCCCCTTACCCTGCCGCCTGCCGGTCCTCTGTGTGTCCTGCAATGATGTCCTGATTGGACAGCGCATCCCCAAGGTGAAAGAGACCGACTCGCACATACATTGGCAGCAGCAGCTTCGGCAGCTGCCCAATGACAAAGCCTGCCATCTTCACCGTCTTTGAGACCTTGAATGCAACCAGTTGCCCACTCAGTCAGCCAACCAGTCAGGCACAGCCAGGCAGTCAAACCCTTTGGGTTTCACAGTGCTCCAACACCACAGGTTTCACATCGACAGCATCGTCACCAACCTCCAAAAAACCCACCTTCTCAGCGATCGACTCCTTCTTTGGCTTCCAGCCCTCGGGGGGACCCCCCACAATTGTGGAGCTGAACATGATCCGTGTCAGCCCCGGACGCATTGGCACGTAGTGCATCTCTAAGTTCTTTATGGTCCCATCCTGGTCCAGGAACGTCATTATGTTGAGGCAAGGGGGGCAGAAGTCGAGGGTGGTGTTGTAGTCCCATGCGCTCTTGTACATCGTGCTATGAGTCAGGAAGAAGCCACCATTCGCTGTGGTCTCACCAACCTGCCAAAAATCAATATATGCTGATGCACATTTGTTTGCAGGCTGGTGAATCCATTGAAGGAGTCAATCGAACCAGGCTAAAACACAACACAACAGCATCTTGGGTGACTTCACAATGATTGCCTGACTGAAGATTGAGGGCAACTCTTCACATGTTCTTTCCATTGTTTGCTTGCCTTTTGGTTCTTGGATTCAAAAGCATAGAATAGAAGCAAATGAAAGACTTTGCAGGATCCCTAGACAGGTCTGTTTGGCTGTGCAGGGGCCACGTTGCCCAATACAATTTGGTTGCTCCAAGGACGCGTATACACAGTGCAATACACAGCCGGCCATTGTTCAAACCTAAGAACCAGTCACATGAATGCAGCAACGGACCTGACGGAAGTCATGAATAATTCGTGCACCCTCAGGGTGCAGGTATGCGCCCCCAACGCCCACGGCCACCTTGCCATTGTGCAGATAATTCACATGGGCAGGGTCAAAAGTGTTCTCCAGGAGGGTGGCATGGCTGACGGGGTAGTCCAGGGCAAGCCAAAAGGTGTTGGGATCAGTGACCTTGCCCACAACAGGGGAGGCAGCAGCAGAGTCTATCCAGGACGTGGGAGAATCATCTGGCCACACCCACAAGAGACCATGCGCCTCAAGGGTGGGGAAGGCTGCAATCTTGGATCGTGTGCTGGCGCAGGCAGTGGCCTCAGAGGCCGCGTTGACAGCCTGGGGGATGTGGGTGCACTCACCCCTGCCGTTGAAGCACCAGCCTGCGAGGAATGATCGTCATTCAGGTCTAGGTCAGGTGTGAGATCGGCTACTGGATCAATGGCCCAGAAACTCAGAACCCTTGTCACACCTTTGGGGCCAAATGGGAGATGTGTTTGCTTCATGCATCGATGATGGTCATGCATGACGTTATGCAGGCATGACATTGCACACAACTCGTACACATGATGCTGCACGAGAAAATTAACAGAAGTAGAACTTCATGAAGAAAGTGCCATGAGCCACTGGGGAGTGTACACACACTTGAAAAACACACGCCCATCAGCTCCTGCAACATGCAAAAACCATTTCACTCTAACAAACAAAGGGTTTCAAGCCCATCTGCGTTGACATGGACACTATGAAATGGACACGTGCTGCAATGATCCCAGCTGTTTCACTTCTGCAAGATAAGACAAACGGCAGCCCTGGCATCTATCGGCCGATGCCAGCTGTTGTCCACAGCAACAGAGAATGTTGCCAACAGAAATGTTCCAGAACTACAACAGCGCATGTGGTGGTGGCAACAGTGCGTGTGGTGGTGGCAACCACACAGCACATTCTTTTTGCAAAGGCTGTGGCCAAATCTGGTGGCTCTGCAGTCTGTGTAACCCAAACCCTGACCAAGACCATTGGATGACTGGACTGCATCTTTCTGCAAAAAGAATGCAGCAGTCACACAGACTCTGATCTGTTTTTTTTTTCTTCACAATTCCGTAATATTTCTTCACACTGCAGAGTCTGTGAACTGCTCCTGTCCAAAAGAAGATGCCACCATTTTGACAGCTCACAAGAAAGTGCGAAGCCATGTTAAGCCCCATAGAATGAATGAATGCAAGAATGACTGCACACTCTAAAGGGAATCTTGAATCTTGCTTTATGGAGAACAGGGGGACGAGGGCCAGGGAGTAGATCTGAAATCTTATCAAGATGCAAAGGTTCGCTTACTCCAACAAAACAAATCGAGAAACTCCAGCAATATGGTGGATGCATAAAATAACACATCATGGGCAGAGGTCACAACAGTCCATATCTCATGTGTGGCAGGCACATGGCCACAGGAAACGGCCAGTTTGCCTGAGCGTTTCTTGGAAGCAGAAGCCACCGGGCCGAAGGGGCAGATTTCCAAAAGGATCTAAGTAAGTGGGCAGAAGCCGAAACGTGACTTACGCGATACGAGCAAAGGTCACAGGCACCAGCCCCTCCCACTTCCCAGGCAGTGTACGAAATCCAGTTCGTTGACACAATGCCCAAGTGGCGCTGGAGTTCTTGTGCTGATATCGCAGTTCTTTTTGGTCAGTGTCCATTAAAAGCCAACACCCCACAGAAAAGACTGACCAATGCAACGAAATGACTATGATGCTATTGGTACAGCTTTCGACACATTGGATTCTAGCTTCCGACGGAGCCTTGAACCTCCACTGCAATCTGCTGAAAGGCCCATCCCTCCCCACGTGGGCAGTGAATCCTCGAAGGAGCGAGACAAACGCCGCACCATGGTAGCGACACGCCAGCGTGCCGTCCTCCAGCACGCTCCCCAGTGATAGCGCCGTCAGCCTGTGCGGGCACCGGTCCTCCACGGCCCGCCACCTCCCCTCCCCGTCCTTCCACACCACTATGTCCCTCCCCAGAATCGCCATCCTCTGTATCTGCGGCAGCCCGGACTCGAACCCCTCCTCCCGTCCCTCCTCCAGCTGCTTCAGCGGCGCCATTGGGTACCACCGCCGCGTCCAAGAGAACGCCTCCCCCCCGCCAGCCTCCACGGATCGCGCCTCGCGCTCCGGCGCGGCCACGGCGGCAATCTTCGCGCTCCTCCGAAAACGCGGCTGGCAAAGATTCGATCTCTGCGCCTCGACGGATCTCGACATCCTCGTGCGGGCGAACACGGAGTCGCGCGCCGGCAGCGGCGACCAGCGGCAGATCCCGCTCGGCCCGGCCAGCCGATCCAGCCCTTCGGCTTTGGGGCCCATGCACGGCATTGATGAGGCGAGAGGGGTGGCTTGGGAGGAGTTTTGAATCAAGGGGCGTCCGTGTGCGTGCGTGTGTGTGCGCGTGTGTATGTTGGTTTGTGTCAGGATGAGCGGGTGGGTGGGGGGTGGGGGACAAGTGGGTTAGAACGCCTGGGGTGCGGGGCGCTTCCGTGGAGCGAGGTCACCCACAAGGTGTGGGCCGGAGGGGTGGGTGTGGGGCTGTGACGCCTGCGCCACACAAGCTGGCGGTATTGCGGGGGCGTCATTTTGGCCTGGGAGCGTAAGCAACACATTTATATGGATCGTATATGCGGAATTGACGCAATGGAATGGAGTGGGTGTGTTTAAATCGGGATTAGGGCCGTTGGGAGGGAACTTTGCACGGCCAACGGGAGTGTCCGTTGTGGGCACACTTGGATTCGGCATGAATGGTGCTGCCGCTACGCAAACTGGGTATGACTCGCTCAGTGAGCAAGTGTTTGGCACAACACTTAAAGTTGTGGCTAGCTTATGGGCAGCGATCCTTGTTTCAGAGCGCGGTTGGTGATAAAGTCCAGGAAACTGAACTGAGCACAGTTTGCACGGCTGGGAACGTAGTTTCGAGACGATCCGTGCAAACAGGGAACTTGGGACTAAAGGTTGGCGAAACGAGTGTGTGGCTATCTCGTTTTTCGCTTCGCACTCACGCGTCAAGCGTTCTCCTCCGAGCTTTCTGCTCGGTTTCCTAGCTAAGGAAAGCCATCGATCACGATCTGAATTCGTGGTAGCAGTCCAGACCCCGCTAGTCTGTGGTACACCCCCTTGATGGGCGATCCTGCTGCTCGTTTGGCCTAACTCGAAGCCGGACTTCAAGCTCTCCAAGCTGAACAGGCCCCTCCCCAACCCTTGGCCGATCCCGCAGCCCTTGCTGCCGCTGCGGAGGAGGAGCGCCTCCGCCAAGCTCAGCTTGACGATGCAACCTTGTTGACTACGCGGCGAGATCTGTGCATTCATTATACCGGCGATCGGGCGGAGGTGGTCGCTGCCCACGCCATTCGATCCAAGGAGGAGCTTTCCCATTTCGCAGGAACCCTGTCCCCCAACCTCCCCTGCCAACAAGGCCGGATCCGCCTTTCCAATCGCCTCTACCATGTGGGGCCAGGAGTTGGCTACCGCTCTGGGAGCAGAGCTGGGCCCGGCCAAATGGCATAGGAACGGGAACGGAACG